>JAJEJO010053294.1:0-92760 GCA_020662805.1 Glaucomys volans | reverse complement strand
CCAGGTCTTGGAGTAGTTTCTGTTTTCAACTTTATCATTGATACCTAATTTCATTCCATTATGATCTGATAGTATACAATGTAGTATCTCTATGTTTTTGTATTTGCTAAGAGCAGCTTTGTGGCATAACATATGGTCTATTTTAGAGAAGGAAACATGAGCTGCTGAGAAGAAAGTGTATTCGCTTTTTGATGGATGGAATATTCTATATATGTCTGTTAAGTCTAAATTAGCGATTGTGTCATTGAGTCCTATGGTTTCTTTGTTCAATTTTTGCTTGGAAGATCTGTCCAATGGTGAGAGAGTAGTGTTAAAGTCCCCCAGTATTATTGTGTTTTGGTCTATTTGATTCCTGAAATTGAGAAGGATCTGATTGACATACATGGATGCACCATTGTTTGCTGCATAAATATTTATGATTGTTATGTCTTGCTTATTTATGCTTCCTTTAAACAGTATGAAATGTTCTTCTTTATCCCTTCTGACTAACTTTGGCTTGACGTCTGCTTTATCTGAAATGAGGATGGAAACTCCTGCTTTTTTACTCAGTCCATGTGCATGGTATGTTTTTCCCAACCTTTCACCTTTATTCTGTGGGCATATTTTTCTCCATTAATATTTGACCTTAAGGGAAAACCTCAAACAGTTTTTAATTGACCATCTCATATACATATAACCAATTTAGTCATACACAAACTTGTTAAAATTTGTCCTTTACTTACACACAGACTTTCTTAGCACTTACTTAAACTCTCATGTATTTCATCACAGAAAGACTTTCTTACCCAGAAACATTCTTTTTCCCTCTATTGAATATGTTTCCACACCTAGAACCTTCTATTTTCTCTTTCCTATCTATTGCCTCCTTTTGTTTGCATTCTGAAACAACTCCTAGGAAATTTTTGAATTTACATGAATTATTCCATTTTAATAAGATGAAATTTTTTATGTTATTTATATTTCTTTAATTGAATCACAGTTGAGACCTTTGGATTCCTTTGTATGTAAAATGGTACCTGTTATGATTTTGCTTAGTAACCGTGTTTGTAGGGATGGACACAAAGCAATCTAAACCTTTTATTTATCAATCTATTAAAAAAACACCAATAATATTTTAAGTATGCTACCCAATGGAATTTAAACATTTAACAGGACTCAATGTTATTCAACAGCATTTTAACTTAGTAAATTAACCAGATGTCTCTAACAAGCACCTTTGATTAATCCTATATATATCACATCTAATTTACTTATTTTATTGTAAAAACCAAGATATCAGACATGTGTTTTGAACAGTATCTGCCATCTCTTTCCTGTTGAAGAAAAATCCTAGAAATAACTGACTAATATTAATTAACATTTTATAGATAACATTTTTATCAGTTTGACCACTTAGACACTTGTGAGTTAAGAAATTTAAAAACATGTTACCTTTACTGGTTTACCCAATTTAAATTGAACCTTTTTATTCATGTGAATTAAAGTTGGGTCCACTCTTAATTTTAATATCTTTGAGATCTCTTTATGTCAATTTAATATGTACATGAATTTTGGACACACAAAAGACAAGACAACACAAACACACATGCACAAAAAAACTTTTAGCTTTTTGTACGTGAATTTCCATTGCAATGTTATAGATCAAAAATAACTCTAGAGCTGAAAATAACTGATCAAAAAGCATTAAGCTAGTTATGTAGGATTGAAATTGTGGAGCTCCAAAAACATAACATTTAAGAAAAACAAAACAAGAGTCCAAGGAGAAAAAATGATAATGGCCATTAATTATTTTAGTAAAGCACTGTATAATTTACTTTTGCTGGAGTTCAAGTAAAAGACTCTTTTTGCTTTTTTTTCTTCAGTTTGGGATTGGTCTCCTACTGGGCCTTGACTTCTATTTACATTTCAATGTAAGCCTTGACTTGAGATCTGGTTCCAGCAGAAACTTGTTGCCGAGGGCATTTTAACCATATTTTTTCTTCTTCAAGACAGGTTTGAATGTTGAAGAAAATGATGAGATTTTGTTTTGCATTACTTTTGAGAATAAAGTTTCTATGCTAAGCTTATTACTGATATGCCATTTGTTATTGACTTGGTTTGTCCATGGCTGCCTATCCAGTATTTGAGGGTGAATATTTTTAGGATTATTTTCCTCTCAGTGACAAACAGGTTAAATCTTGCTCCATAGGTAAGTTAAGAACAGGAGCTCGAAGTAAGTTCTCTTTTTAATACTTCTGGGGCAGAAATAGTCACCTATGGTGGTTATTTTCCTGTCCTCGTTTGTGGGTTCCTTGAGACAGTTGCAATCCTAAGTATTAAACCTGTTGATGGCGGCTGGGGCTGTATGTAGCTCCATGGTAGAGTGATTGCCTCAATGGTGTGAGGCACTGGGTTCAATCCTCAACACCACATGAAAATAAATGAGTAAACAAAGATATTGTGTCCATCTACAACTAAAAAAAAAAAATTAAAAAAAAACCTGTTGACGGCATAATTAAGCTCTATTTTTTGAGATCTTCTAATTTAATCTTACAATCTGAATTCCTAATGTTTGATCAACAAGGGAAGGGAAACATCCTGGAGGGAGTGGATGTGGCGGAAAGTGCTGTAAGGCCCATACGAAGGCAAAGGTCATTGGCGCTTTCCCTCAGTGCCATTCCTCAACCGATCACCCTGGATACTCATTAGGGCGGTCGGGAAGGGAGTCCAGAGAAGGAACCTTTGAGATTTCGCCCAAGAGTAGCCCGGGTCAGAGAATCTCGCAGTTGCTCCAACCCCTTTATCCTCCTCCATGCATCCGAGGTGGATCAGGACTCTCGGGACACTGTGTACTGGTGGCAGTTGCTCTCCGGGCCTAGATAGAAAAGTAGGAAACAGCTTCAGCAAAGCCCAACATGCCTACTCTGCATAGAGCAGGTGATTGCAACTTGCTTAGGCCAGGAAACCTCTCACCCGAGTCTTGAAGGATGGCAGCTGCACTAATTGCATTTAAGTAGCCATCGGGTGCCCATTTTGCCCTCCAGAAAGAAAGAGACAGAAAGATGCACCTCAAACAGATGTGGGGTGCATGGTGTGTGAGGAAGCTTACCTCGGTGTAGATCTCGGTGGGACCTCAAAATCTGATACCGTCGCATACCGGTGACGAGTTCTGCTTCCTCCGGTGTTGAAGTATAACGCCAGAGAAGCACGCCAAAGCAAGCATATTAAGCAGGCTTTATTTAAAAGTAGTAAGACAAACTTCTCCTGGGTGGGATAAGGGGGGCCATGGCTGATGTTCTGGAATCCCCCTGTCTCAAAGTCTTAAGACCATCTATTCTGTAGTCCACCACTGAATAAACTTTGAACTCACTAAATGTTTCACAAATAGCCATAAACAAATTTAGAAATAAGCTTATATTTTAAAATAGGCATTCTCTGTGTCCAATCTCCACTTTACTTTTTTTTCTTTCTTTTGAGATTTGTTCAAAGATTTTTTTCTTAAAACAACAAAGCTCTCAATTGTCACTGCTATTCCTTTGTTAAATAGATGTAAGTTCATTAGTTAACACTGGTTTTCAAATGAAAATTCAGCAGCTCATCCCATACTAATTAATGAAGCAATGTATCATATCAGGTCAGTGTTCAAAGAAAATTCTAACAAGAATTGGAACTGGAATAGTCTTTGATCATTTTAAACATCTCTGTCTAGAGCAATCACTTTTATGCAAAATTGTCTTTACTCATGTGGTTGTAAACTTGAGTTAGAATTTGCAGTATCTTGTCATTATAATTTATCCTAAAATTTCTGTTAATATGCAGCCGATAAAAAGAATAGATAAAATATTAAGCCTTGATCATCTGGAGATAAATGTAAGACAATATGGTTAAAATTTATGAACTTACGAAAGATACAAATAGTGTTAATTCAAACATATTTATGGAGTACTAGTATATAATAAATTGGGAGTATATAGGAAAGTTTTTTGTTCAAGATAGAAGAAAAATAGATTTATACACACATGTGTATATATGCACATGTGTGTGCATATACATACAAAAATTGTGTAACTGTATAAATGTATATATAATATGAAAGAGAATTGGCTCTATTAGGTGCGTATAGATATTACTATATATGTTACACAAAGTATTTTGTGTATATAACATATATATTTATTTATATATTGCAAATTAGATTGTCAAAGAATTTTAGCTTCTATCACTGATCTCATTTGTAGTCTCTGTCCTAATGAGTAGCAGAAGAAAGACAGGTTGTTGGGAAAGAAGTATTTCTACTGCATTAATGCATCATTGAATAAGAGGTAACACATAGTTCCTACTGTGCAGCAGTCAGTTTTCTAAGTGATCAAATAAAAAATTCACCTAATCCTCACAGTAAACTTTGTAAGTACTATTACCATCTCCTTTCATAAACTAAGAAACTGAGGCAAATAGCATTTAAATGATTATCCCCATGTTCACACATGAACATGAAGAACTGGGTCTTTTAGGTGACTCTTTTAATACATGTGGACACTTGCAGAATTGTTTCCTTTGTGCATGCCAGCATCTGTTGAGAAAAGTTTAAGTATTCTCAAGGTGATCAAGATGTGGGCACTTGTGTATATACACCTGTCTTCTAGATAATCACTGGCTTCTGAAGTGATTTGATTAATAAGCTTGGTTTTGTTTCTGAGGATTGACTCCTAAAGAACATACATTATAAACCTCAAGATGTTTTTGACTGCTATTCCCAGGCTGGTTGGTTTCAGGTGCTGGTGATTTCTAGCTGATGTTATAATCCTGTCACACTAGTAATGCTTTTGGGTACCCAACTCCATATTTCCTCATAGAGTCTAACTATCAGGAAGCCTAAGGCAGTATGTCTAATACCCCAGTTCATCACTAAAAAGCTGTTATGGTTTAGATATGAGGGTTCCCCAAAAGCTCATGTGTGATACAATGCAAGAAAGTTTAGAGGAGAAATGATTGGGTTTTGAGAGATTTCATCTTCTGATAGGGATTAACTGCTTGATAACCGTATACAGGTAAGTTAGAGGTCCGTCATTGCAGGTGTGTCATTGCATTAGATATTTTGTGAGCTGAGCTTAGTCCCTCTCTTCTTCATGGTGGCCTGATCTGAGCTACTTTCCTCCACCACACTCTTCCACCATGTCATTCTGCCACATCTTCGGTCCGAAGCAATGGAGGCGGTTGCCTATGGACTGAGGCCTCTGAAACTGAGTTTCAAATAAACTCCTGTAGAATTGATCTTGTCAGGTATTTCGATTACAGTAGTGAAAAACAAACTTACTAAAAGAAAGTCCATCCTCAAAGCTTCCTCATGGACAATGTGATTCTAATTAGTAACTTCTTGAAGGAGGAAAATGGGGCAAAGGGGCTAAATTCTTTGCCCCAATTTTCTTCCACAGCCTCCTTTAAGCACTTGGGAAACCTAGGAATACCTGCCATGCTAAAACATAATGCCTGGAGAAAATCAGGGCTATCTTTCATCTTGTCCTTTCTCATATGTACCATGATCTAAGATTCTCTGTAAGAAGCTATAGATGTTTTTCAATATCTCCCCTTTTCTTCCTATGGCGACCTTCTTAAACATCTTATCTTTTTTCTCACCAAGTTGGATATTATATTTTCCCCAATTAGAAATAAAAATAGAAAAATAATTGTTTATAGAAATAAGCCCATTAGGCTCTAGATTTGATCCCCAACATAAATAAATAAATAAATAAATAATCCTCAGAAAATTGGCATATACACTTAATAACCAATACAAATTGGATGTGTACAACATCCAATTTGTAATATGAGCTACCTCATCAAAATATGGAATTTTAATGCAGAAATGGGTCGAGGGAAGAAAGAATACACTATTAACTTATGTTTATAAATCTTTACATAGTTTCATTTGATTCAACAAGCATGTGCTAATTTTATGATTTTTTTTAAATGATAAAAAGTATTTTAAAAGAAGAAAGAAAGGAAAGGAAGGTAGAGGCTAATTGATTGGGACAAACAAGGGAAAGTAGTACTTAAAATTATAGGCAGGAGACTTTCAGAGTGCCCAGGAAGGGAAAAGCAGAAATAAAATGCAGATTCATGAAAATAAAATTATTTTATATTTGCTTATGGATAAAGAGATATGTAATGGGATAGATACTATAAGATATTTTATAAGTAAGGAATAAGTCTACTTATTTCATATAAATATACTTCTATTGGTTATGTTGCCAGAAATAACATCATGGAATGAATGAACTCTTGATTGAGTTTAGATACTTTTCTTTAGTTTCATAGATATTTTATCTCTCATTCAGAAAAGTCCAAGTACCAACTATGAAATTCACTTCAGACTTTGACAGTATGAAAACAAATGTCCAAAAAATATAGCACAAAAGATACCCGAGCTAAAGCAGACAATGATGTAGAAGAAAAATCAGAAAGTGTGACATTTTGGCAGCAATGTGAAGAAAGTGTTTTAAGTAGGTGAGATGGATAAAATGCCAAAAGTTCCTGGTATTCCAAGACTTTCTCAGATTAAATGTCTGGTACCAAGAACTTCCTCTCCAAAAAAGTCAAGCAGGGCATCCTCAAGCAAAAGCCCAAAGGAATTAATAACACAGATCTGCTTGCACTGAATCCCTAAAATAAAGCAATCATGGACTTCCAACTACTTGGTGTAACGATTAATGACAAGTTGTTAAAATAAAATAGAACCACACCAACTCAGCTAGTTTACATAAGCATGTGATTGGTCCCAACAGCAAAGTGAATCAATGTTTGTGAGACACCATCAATGATATGAACTTGTAAGAGAGTGTGAATTGAGAACAGCAACTTTTTTTTGTTATAACAGAATGCACACTGTATGGATGATATATAAAATTCCTGGCCCACAATATTTTCAAAATAAGACAACAGTTCCCATACTTTAAATCAAGTATATTTCATCAAACTATATCTTGTTAATACACTCTGTCTACACTGAGACAGCAAATATGTATTTTAAGGAAGTTCTAGAGAACTCAATGAAGAATAATTACAGGAAGTGTTATGGTTTGGATGTGAGGTGTCCCTCCAAAGCTCGCATGTGAGACAATGCAGGAAGGTTCAGAGGAGAAATAATTGGGTTGTAAGACCCTTAACCCAATCACTGAATTAATCCCTCATGGGATTATTGAAGTGATAGGGTGTGGCTGGAGCAGATTGGAATTGGGGCATGATTTGGGGGCATATATTTTGTATAGGGAGAGTGGAGTCTATCTCTTTGCTTTCTGATGATGTGAGCTGCTTCCCTCTGCCATGCTCTTCCCCCATGATGTGCAGCCTTACCTTGAGCCCGGAGGAATGGAGCCAGCCTTTTATGGACTAAGATCTCTGACACCATAAGCCCTCAAATAAATCTTTCCTCCTCTATAATTGTGCTGGTCAGATCATTTAGTCAACAGCAGCGAAAAAGCTGACTAAAACAGGAAGCTAAAAAGAGTCAATTTGAAAGAATAGTGCTAACTAGAGATTGGGAAGGGTGTTAGCAGGGATGTAAGAAAAGTGAGGTCAGAAATAACCAGTGGTCATGTATGTATTATTGAAATATCTTTTGGAATCCCATTAATATGCACAATAATATATGTTAATAAAAATTTTAAAAATAAAAGCTCAAATGAGATTTCATTAAAATGAAATTATTATACTAAAAATTGAACCCTTAATACCACAGAGTTTATGGTTAGTCAGGGAGACCCATAATTATAATTATATATGTCATCACAACACAAAGTGATGAGTGCTAAAGAGGACATAATCAGAAGGCACTCTGAAAGTACAGTAAAGTCAAAAAGCTAGACTGAGTTATATTTAAGGTTTTCTTGGGTAAGGGCACCAAAATTCAGGTTTGAAGGATAAACAGGAATGACAAAGATGAAGAGGGGATTCTTAAATGTTAACTCATTTATCTATTTCTTTTATTGTCCATATTAAATTTAGCATAGCATTTGAAGTCTCATGTTTATCAAAATTTTGCATTGTTTTTTTCTTGGTACAAAATAGTATATGAGTTTATGCCAGAAAAATAATACAAAAAAGAAAATACAGAGCAAACAATAAGAATAAAATAGAAATAACTCACTAGTAAAGAACCCTAGATAATCTATTATCATCTTGGTAGGATGAAAATGTTTAAATCCTTTGTTATATGCTTATATATTGGTTAGGATTATTAACAAAAAAATTTTTAAATATACATATATATTATGCTAGGCTTATTATCTGAAACTGACTGGTAATTTTCATTTAATGGATCATGCACATATTTGTGTCATTAAATTTTTGTAAGCTTATCTTTAAAAATACTAGTAGTAACAGCAAGAGAAAATTGAATAAAGAAATTTTTGGATTTTCTTTTCCTTTAAAGACTATTCTGAAAGGAAACGGTGGGAGCACATATTGGAAGCTTCGTTGTCTTGCTGGAGTTCTTTCTTCTTTCATTATCTTCTCTTTTTAAATCTGGATAAAGGCAGGAGGATAAAGCTGCCAGTACAAGGCAATGGATTTTGATTTTCTTTTCTTTTAAAGTAAGAAAGAGTAGAGGGAATCATATCTCGGAATTAAGCAGCTATATAAAAACAGATGAGGCAGATAAGTGAAATCAGGATAGTTTAATATGGAAACAGATTTATTTTTGATTAAAACAAAATGATAGAGAAAAGGTCACCTTATTTTTTCTTTAATTTAAAGATGGGAAAAATAGAAATAATACTCTCATTTATGTTTTCTCTAAAAATAATCTTTCCTAAGTCACAACATTGTTGAGTCAAATAAAATTATGTGTGTGAATATGCTTTGTAAATTGCAAAATCCTATACAAGTTTTATAATGTGTTGTTTTTCCTCCTGCTTGCCTGCCCTGTCTTCCTTCTTTGTTTCTTCATTCACAAAGTGCACTTGAAGCAATAAATTTAATAGCAGCATAAGTGTGGGGGTAATTAATTATATGGTTATCAAGGAATAATGGAAAAATGTAACTCTGAGTTTTAAGTAATCACTATAGAACTTGCTAAAACCAAGTCTCCCTTGATGAGAAGTTTTAGTCTTTTACTTAAAATGGATTGGTAAATGGAAGTCAAAAATGGTGTTGATGAAAATCGTGTGAATAAAACATTGTAAATATATCACTGAGGGAAGAAATACAGGGAATCTGGGGAAGGTAACTATAGAAAACTTTTGAGGTGAATGGTGGTGACTCATGGCTAATGCATGGGCGGGCTAGAAGTTATCAAAAAAGTTGCGGAACAAGTTGCTACCTTACCTTTGTTCCCCTCCACCTCTATAGCAGTAGTCAGGATTTATCTAGCACTGAATGTACGTCTGGTGTTCTGTCAAACTTTTATATTACCTCCTAATAACAATCTTTTGAGGCAGGTACTATTGTTGTCCCCCTTTTACAGATAAGGAAACTTACAGAGAACAAGAATTGTTTCCTAGGCCACACAGCTAGTGTGTGACAGGATCGGAATGTGGGTCCAGGGGACTTACATTCACTCTTAAACTTAGTACAGAACCCCTCAACTCAGATCTAAAAGTGGCTTTCTGTAACAAACCTTTCCTTCCCTAAATCTGCCTGATAACATTTCCTAAATATCCTTTCATCTTGTCATTATCCCTCTTCTGCTTATATTGGATCTAAGCTCTGACAGCTATTAAATCCTTCCATTTTATGAATTTAATCAACATCTCTTATTTGGTTTCAAACCTTTCAAACACGTAACCTCTCCCAATTAAATAAGGTCTTTGGAGAACTAACTGTCCACAGTATTAAAAAGTTAAAATGAATTTGATCAATCTAGCTGTAAAATTTTAATCTCTAAGCATTTTGTTTTTCCTCAAGCAGACCAACCAAACCATCACGAAATTGATAGAAAGTTTAAAATTTCCTTCTTTTTTATTAATGTCAAACATTTACTGAGCCTCTATGTTACATGCGTAGATAACTTATTTGCTTGGAATCCAAAGATGAATCCATGAATCCAAGTACTAAATGGGTTTATAATGTAGATAAGGATACAAGTATATATTATAATGGTAAGAACAAAAACGATCTGCTAAAAAAGGGCATTTTAATTCTGAACACTATTTTCATGTTTAGGGAGTTTTTTTCCTCCTTTTAGACTGAAAAGTAATGAAGACTTAGAAGTTATAGCAATTTTTAATCTCTTTCATTGTTGGTTTACCCTGATTGATTTATTTGCCATCAGTAAGTCTGTAACATGGGAGTCAATTTTAATTAAGAAGCATGTATTCTTAATGAAAACACTAGTTAGGAAAATCTGGTTTTAAAATCAATATGGCCTCTTAATCACCTGTCATTTGTCATTAGGCACAGAAGTGGATATACTATGTTTTCACAGGAAATAATTTTTTTAAAAAAAATGATTAATATACACAATATTTACTCTAAACGCCAACAGTATGGAATCTTTTTCACCTATATGAACACCTGAGGTATTGCATTTTAAATGCATTTTAATTTCTTTTACCAAGCCAATTGCAAAAATAATGATTCCTTATAATACTACAATCATGTGTGAAAAGCAAATTGGTGCTTTTTCAAGCTGATAAGATTATCTGTATTTGTAACTATCCTTGGTCTCTAAAAGTAACAGCACAGCTGTTCATATGCAAATGTATAGTGTATACCCTCCGAGATTCCCAGATGAAATTATCCTTAAATTTGATCCATTTGTATTATTATTATATTTAGGAGAAATTTGTTGAAAAAGTTTATGATGATTTTAAAGAAAAATCATCATGAGTGGAAATTAACCTAATTTAATCTTAAAATTTCATCAGCTCTTTTTCAATTTTATTTTGAAAATGAACATTCTACAAATGCTATTTTCATGAGAAGCATCCCATTTGACCAACTTAATAGTAACAATACATTTCATGCTATCATCTTTTCATTTTATTAATAAAAAGGAAAAGTCAGGCAACTACTAATGAAATTGTTACCACTTGTAATGTGAAGATTAAAAACAGATATTGCTGGGAAAAGTACATATTAAGCATTCTTCAGACCATTACTATAATTTGTTTTTAATATAACACATTTTCCAATTTTAATTAGAACACAAAACATGAAATGTTCTAAATGTGTAATTAAAATAAATCTGATGCTCTGTTATATTTTTGTCAACTCAGCATCATTACTAGATCCTATTCCAGTGATGAAAAAGAAGATAATATTATTTCTTTTCACTTTGAATATAATGATCACTTAAGATAGGAACATAGCTGTTAGATAAAATTACTCAGTAACATAATTGGGGTGAAATGGTCAGAGCGGAAAAGCAATGCTAATCAAAGTAGACACAAACATAAATAGGTGGAATTAGCATGGTTTGGACATGGGCATGGAATAAGAGAAATATAAAATTTATACATATATTTTAAATTAAAGAAAACTTTAAGGATATTGAAGTGTGGTATTTTCTACAAAAGATTAGTGATACAAAGTATAATATTAGAAGCTCAAATGGGAGAACAAAAGAAAATTTAATTAGAAAATAATCTCATTTATTTAAAAAAGCACCATTTTCAACAGGAATTTCTGGGTTTTGTTAATTTTCCTCCCTTTAACATTATCCTTTAATATCACTTTGCCTTATTTCCAATCAACCAATATCATACAAATATGAAAACAATATAGAAGTATGGTATTGAGGAATTTGGCCTAATGTGAATTTATCCTCAAGCTTTTCTCAGTTTCAAAATATACCATCACTTGCTCAGTCATTTATACAGGAGTGGCCATTTATTATGTTGGACCTATTGAAAGTAGGGGTGTTCAATAATCAGAGCTTATGTGTAGCATTGAACATTGAAATGGACTAAAACTCTTTGAACGATCAACATAACTTTGAGTACAATTCAAAATCATCTAGCATTAATATTAAAGATGAAAGCCAGGTGTGGTAGTATACACCTGTCATTCTAGTGACTCAGAAAGATCACAAGTTCAAGACCAGCCAGGCTTAGTGTTGCAATAAGACCCAGTCTAGAAAGTAAAAAGGACTGGGGATATAGATCAGTAATAAAGAGTTCAATTCCCACTACAAGAAAGGAAAGAAGGAAGGAAGGAAGGAAGGAAGAAAGGAAGGAAGGAAAGAGGGAAGCTCCCTCCACCATTTGTAAAGGTGTAAAGCAGTAATAGCCTAGTAAAGATGTTTAGTAAAATTAGTTAATTCTCTAGGCCAGGAGTTGTCAAACTAAAGTCAGTGGCTCAAATTCTACTCTCTACTTATTTTGTAAATACCTTTAATTGGGGCAAACGAAAATGTGTCTATTTGTTTCTGTGCTGCTGATGGCTGCTATCATACTCTAGTGACAGAGCTGAGTAGTTCAAACAAAGACTATAAACTACTGAAGCCAAAAACAGTTACTATTTAACTCTTAACAGGAAAAGAAAAAAATATAATTCCTCTTCTACGCATATAGCAGAACACCTGTATGAACTGTATAGTACATGAATAAAGATTGAAATATGGTAATATTGAGTTCCTTCCCAAATAGTATGCATATGATAAAGTTGGATTGCAAAATAGTTTTAATCTGTTATTTATACAAAAAAAGAGTTTTGCACAATATCATTTTATCACCCAGCTCCCAAAGTATGTTGGGATTTAGATAAGTTCAATCATCTATTATAGAAATTAGTGAAATTTACTAAAACTTCTAAACTCAATTTGACCAGATAAGAGTTTCACTTAATGGGAGAGGTTAAAAATTTTCATATGAAGCTATTTTCTTACATGGTTGAGGTATACCTGAGAATTGGGAATACTTATTTTCATTACCTAGCCCTTCCCCTCCACTTAGCACTCATTCCTTACCACTCTCTCATTAACCCAATAGCTTCCAGACCCATGGTCCATTGGAAAGAATGTTTGATAAACTCATACATTAATGCCCTACAGATCATCTATTAAGTCTACTTTATTCAGTCTTTGTTTTACTAATCGCTCAGCAACATTAAGTGCTGTTCACCAGCCCTGCTGCTTCAAAAAATGTCTTCTCTTGGAGTCAGGAACACTTTCTTGGTTTCCCTCTTATTTCTGTGCCTATTGCCCATTTGCTCCTTCACAAGCTTTATCTAGCAATCAATTGA
The DNA here is from genome assembly GCA_020662805.1 of Glaucomys volans. Classification (NCBI taxonomy): domain Eukaryota; kingdom Metazoa; phylum Chordata; class Mammalia; order Rodentia; family Sciuridae; genus Glaucomys; species Glaucomys volans. The sequence goes on along the minus strand of JAJEJO010053294.1, from coordinate 79,602 downwards.
TATAATTTTTCAACTCTTAATCCAAGGCCACTTCTCACTTCTATTTTTTTTTTCTCAAGAGGATTCCTCCATGCTCATCTTTCAATTACCTTCTGCCTGAAAATGAATTAAAATTTATTTCTCCACTCTAGACTTTACCTGAGCTATAGACCCACAAATCCAATTGTCTGATACATTTTCTTAAATATCTTACATGGGTTTCAAACCTGTGTCTCAAATTGAGTGTATGATCTTCTTTCAAACATGTTCTTCATAGAGTGTACCACAATCTATATTCATGTACATTCCAAAAGCCTTGAAGTCATCCTGGACATTTTCCTCTCACTCTCACTTCATTTACTCAATCTATCTTCAAGTGTGATTGATTTTTTAACCACTGTACATTTGTTATAGCATAGAAATGTAGTGCCCAAAATATGATGATCAGAGAAATTTTTAATTTCAATTGTACCTGGTCACTGAATTTATATTTGTCCAATATTAAATTCATAAAAGTAAACAAATTTGCTTTAATTATGTTTATTTCTCAAAAATCCAGATAGCCTAGATAGAGACAACTCAAGTACTTCTCATCACCCTTTTAAGCAGCAAATCCTTTCTGTAGCACTCTTTGAATGTGTTCGCTTCTCACAACCTCTATCATCCTCTTTCATCTGGACTAATGTAATATTTACATAACTGGTCTCCTTGCTTCCACTCAAGACTGTCTTTAAATTATTCCCCAGACTACTGTAAAGGTTCTCAAATTTAATCATATCACCTTTTTACCCAAAGAGGAGAAAAAATACTTTAGTGGTTTTCCATTGCTCTTTTTGTGGAAATAAAACTGCTTACCAGTGCTACAGGTCTTTTTATCATAATATTATTTTCTCCCTCCTCAGCTTTATCTGCTAATATGCACTAATTGCTTTCTAAACTAAAGGGAGAATTGTCTACTTTAAAGGCTCTCATATTTACTATACTATCTCCCAAACTCTTTAATTTTTGGGGTACATTTCCTCTCCCTCTTTACCTACTCATTCTTGATATGTTATTTCATACATCACTTCTTTAGAGAATTCTTACAGTCCTTTCTTTAAGTGTAGTTTCTTTGTTATAGATTCTATGATATTTTGTGCCTGTCCTTCATAGTAATTATCACAGTTAAAATTTAATGTTCCTTAACCAAATTACCTATATTACTTTAATCCCCATGATTATAGGGAATTTATTTTGTTCCCTTGTGAACCAACAGACTCAAGCATGACATCTAAAACTAGGAAATGGTCAATAAACACAAAAAATAATTAAATGCTTCCATTAATGAACTCACCTGCTTGAATGCATAATTCCAAATTCTAAATGAATAATAATGCTATTTTTATTTACAATGTGTCTATTTCACAGTTTTATTATGTTTTAAATTTACAATACACAGTAAACTCATATGACAAGTACTGATTTTATTCCCATTTTACCATGTGCCTCCCTTCTACTTTCCTGAGCAAGCAGGAAGTAGTAGCATTAAACTATTTTTTATAAGGCTTAAGCTTATTTTTATTTATTTTTTATGACCAATAAATATTAGAAGTAAGTTGATGTTTAGAACCATTGTGAAAATTCGAATACATAGGGTAAATTTTTTCTGATAATTAACTAGTGCACTTATCTGTCTAGGTGAATGAACAATGTATATACATGTATCAAAGGAGCCAAAAGCAAATCGACTTTATAATATCTAAATTAAAGCATTCAGTAACCAAACTTAGATATAGTCATCTTTAATATTTGAAAAATAAGCACTCTTTTCTAAATAATTCAATCTCTTTCCTGGTGATAGTTTTGCTGTATAATTTTTTAAGAAAATCAATATCAATCATCTTCTCTTAGGCAGGGTATGTTGCAAAGAAGAGTGTGACCATTGCACAATTTATATTGTTTCTTTTGGAAAGAAATAAAATAAATCACAGAAAGGACAGAATTGTAAAGACAGCATGAATCTTTGATATTGGCAATGTAAAGCAAATGGCCTACCGAAAGGACTAGGAAATGTTCTCAAAGAGCAGATATCACCCCACTGAAATGGAATATCTCCAATAGGTTAATGCCTACTTGCTAATAATACGGATAATTTTGAACAAGGGTTAAAGATTTGATGATTCTCCAAAAACACAGTGAAATTGTTCAGACAGGGCATTTGTTCCCCTTTCCTGTTTAAATGCCTTACTCAGGATAGCCTTGTCATTTGAGAATAACATTAGCCATTACTCTGTTTAGACAGAATAAATCTTTTAACCAGACAGATGTAAGAGAATGGACTGTGAAACTGTCTTTTCATGGCCCAGTTAGAAGAGATGTCTGATGCCATTACTGTAAAATAATGACCAGTATGCTCTTTACTGAAAAAGATCTTTTTTCTTTCTTAAAGATAGCTGGGAAAATACAAACTAAACAAGGAACAAGGCCAAACTCACAGTAATTCTTATAGGATTTTACTGCAATTTTGTTAAAGTAAATACAATTTGGCTTAGAGTCACTTAGACTTCATCAAACTTTTTAGTATTTACAGAGGTAAATGTCCTTTAATGAAGAAATTGGAAATATGAGCAAGGTGACATTTTATTCATTCCATTTGACTTTTTTTAATCATTGAATAATTGCAAGAGTTTATTAAATGGCATAAAAATTGCAAGAAATGTGCAGTATAATGTCTACTAAGGAGCAAAAATGATGTTTTCCTGTGAGTTCAATAAATTTTTACACCAGCAGAATCATATATATACATATATGTATATATATGTATATATTATATATATAATATATATATAAATATACTACTTAATTTTAATTATCAGCTTGATTGGATGAAGAAAAGCTTAAGATGAAGAGAAGCCTAAGATGAAGATGCTTCTAGGTGTGTCAATGAGGGTGTTTCTGTCAATGTTTGCCATGTGGGACATCAAGCTAAGGGGAGACCCATACTAATTGTGAGTAGCACAGTCCAATAGGCTGGAGGCCTGGATAGAACATAAAGGTGGATGAACAAGGAAGCAGCAGAAGATGCAAGCTTAATACTTCTTAAGCAGGTGCTTTGATTGCTGTGGAGATAACCTGAGGACATCAGACTTGAGCTCCTTCAATCTTCCAAAGTAAACTCTGTTGACTTTCCAGGTTGTTTCCAGGCTTTCAATCCTGGAGTGGGGCTGCATCATTGATCCCTCTTGTTCTGAGTCTCCTGTTTCATGGGCTTAGCAGCTAGTGGTTCTTTCAACTATCTTCAGAGAGCCATAGTAGGACTATCAATCTGGTCAAATAAGCCAATCTAATAAGTCCCCTTTGTATAATGACATATATACTGATATATGTGATATATATATCATATGTACATGATATATATACACACATATATACACATATATATCCTGTGGGTTCCAATATATATATATGATATATATATGAAATATATATATGAAATATATATGAAATATATAATGATATATGTATCCTCTTGGTTCTGGTCCTCTAGAAAATCCTAATACATCACACTCTTTTTATTGCAACATAAAGCCTATTCAATAATGAATACCTTAGTTAGGTGGAAGCCAACTACAAATTTCAGCAACTGACATTTGCAATATAATTTTCATTGGACACAATGAAATATTTCCCAGGTAAAACTCTACATTTAATTTTCCAACTTTAGCAAGTTGGAAAGTGACTTTTCTGTGTCTGTTCTGATAGACAACTTTTTTCCCCTATTAAGTCATGATTTTCCACTATTTTTTTTTGGTCTAAGGATTGAGTCTTATAGGTCTGTGTGTCTGTAATTTCATTCCAGCATTAGAATCACCTGAGGTGCTTTTAAAATACATACTTCTGAGACCAACACAGACAAGTAATTCAGATGCAGAGACTACATTTGAGGAAGATTGCTATAGGTCAGGATTCTTTTCCTGAGCAAGATTTTCCCTCTGTTTTGCATCTATTTCACTTGGCTACCTCATTAACAAAAAAATAGCCTTCTTGTGGGGCAGTTATTTGGAAGACTCAGCCTTTGAGAAAACTGGTAAATTTGTGCTTCTGATTTAGTCCAGATATCCTTGATTTATATCCAATTTAAATAGCTTTCACATAAAAATATCTTCAATAAAAAGAAAGAAATGGACAAATTAATAAATAAAAGCATTCGGAGGGCTAGGGATATAACTCAGTAGTAGAGAACTTTGTGCAGCAGTGCCAAGACATTGGATTCAATTCCTAGCACAACAAAAGGAAAAAATATCTTTTTGATTTTGTCTGCCCTGGTAAAACTGACAGGAAGACCCACTGATAAATACAGAGGAACGAAAAAAATTGCAGGTTCAGGTGGAGATATCGCTGTGAAAACAGAAATGAAAGGAAGGAAGGGGCTGCATTTCTTAATCTGAATGCACAATTGGTGTACAGAATGTCTATGAAGATTGCCATGGAAATCAAATAAAAAGTTAATGCAGTGGAGCTCCCTGACATGGGTGGTCTTAGTGGTTACATTTCAGAAAATAAAGTTCAGGCTTACCTATTTAACTTGACCCTATACAGTCATGTGTGAGAACTTTGGATTTAGTAGTTCATTATCAAGAGTCTAAGTAACTCTAAACAGTCTGTGAATAACTTTCATATGAATTAGAAATGTGTTAAAACTATGCAAAAATTTGTGCACATGTCTTTCTTCTTTTTGTTTTTTGATTTAGAGTTGGGGAGGAGAAATGTTCATAATTTCAATCAACTTCTCAGGGATCTCTTTCATTCCCACAATAAGTGTAAAACCAAAGGAATCTTCCTATCATTGCTGCAAGACTCTATACATATATACATGTAACTATACATGTATTGAGTGAGATTAGAAATTTAAGCAAGTAAGTGCCCAGAAAGCTGAGAAGGAAGGGAAACTGTTTTTATCCAGCATTATATGATCTGGTATGGCCAAAGTATTGCTTGGTTCTTGGAACAAAATACATTTTTCCCATTGCCCTCCATTCCTGACCTGCTCCACACACATAGCAGAAAAAAACATGCAATCCATGCACAGGTTGTGCTTGGAAAGTTATTATTAAGATAAAGAAAAGCAAGAAGTCTAAGCAGAACTATGTCCTTGATTCTAAATTTAAGGATTATTCCTTCTCCAGTTCACTTTCCTTTTCTTTCTCTGATCTACCAAGCTTGTTCTCACATTGTTGAAACTTGATTTTCCCTCTAGCTCAAACAATTTGTTCCTAGATATTAAAAGTTTTGTTTAAAAACAACAGGGAAATGTTTCTTCACTTCCAACTAAAGCATGAGTTTGTCAGACATTTGAGTCATTCTCATTTATTCAAGATGATTGTAACAAGGTGATTTTAATGAGAATCCTATGCTAGGAGGGTTGATGGTCATTGTGACATGATTTTGAATGTGGAAAGATGGAAAATAGGAGAGTTTAGGGCGCTTAAAGATACAATATAAAAGGACATTTCAGGTCTGCTAAAGATAGTACAAAGCATAATATATAATGACTCCCAAAAAGAACTGTTTGCGTGCCACTTACAGGATTTATCAGCACAACTACTCTTAAAAGTGAAACTTGGTCTAAAACTAACTGTTGAATAAAATCTCAATCAGTGTTGTAGAAGGTAATGGTCAATAATTAGCTGGCATATAATCATTAGTTAGTATGAAATTATGGATGCTGCTGTTCATTCATTGATCAATAATGATTCACTTGTGTGAATCATTTTTTATGTATTTTATATCATTATTAAATAAATAATGATAACTTATTTGCTATAAATTTCCAACCACATATTATTTCCATTCAGATAACATAATAAATATAAAAGTACCATTTACAGATGGGTCACTCTCTACTATGAAGAATAAAAAGAAGTAATTTGTATTTAATATGATTATTATCAATGATTGTAATGGCTGTCAACTCTCTATGCTCAAGAAGAGAAGTTAGCCATTACATGACAAGTAGGAGAACACTGCAATTTGGTTTGAATTTGGGAGCATATTTGAAATAAATCTTACGACATGTGGAAGTCAAGAATATGAAACCAAACTAGGTTGATGAAGTTGTACTGGCACTAACTAGTAAAGAGGATCCACCAAAGTGGATCAATTCATAGTGAAAAAGAAGATATTTAAATAGATTGAAAGATTACAGGGGAGAAAGAGATTTGGGAACAAAATTTTCTATTTCATATCAGGTTTCCAAACTTGAGCCTTTGATACACTATGACTTTCACCATAAAACTAGATGTTTTTTGTTCACTTTATTATACTTTTATTTCTTCTAATTTGTTGTACATGACAATAGAATGCATTTATCTATTTCTATAGATCACACATAAATGGAGTCTAATTTCTCATTTTTCTGATTATTCATATTTTCAAAGACAACTTTTGGAAAGTCAAATTAAGAAAAGCTACATTGATAAAATAAAAAATTAGAAATGTTAAACATGTTACTACTTTGACCTCAAGAAACTGAAATGATTCCCTTAACACTGTTTCTAGTCAGATAACTTCTTGAGATTGTTGGTAATTTCCCCTTAAAAATAATCCTTTGAACCTGGTGGTGACACACACCCTATAATCCCAGTGAATCAGGCCACTGAGACAGGAGAATCACAAGTTCAAAGCCAGCCTCAGCAATTTAGCAAGGCCCTATGAAACTTAGAAAGATACTGTCTCAAAAAAAATCATTTGAATGTTTTGTTAGCAAGATAACCAAGTACTATACTTGAATTAAAAGGACTCTCATTTTCTAACTACTCTTTTTCCCTACCACCCCAAACCTGACATATTCTGTTTTTGGGTTTTTTTTGTTTTTACTTTTAAAATGCCATCTTTATTATTCAGTTTATTTACCATATCAGTAGAATTCCATACCTCAGAGCAGTATTTAAAAACAGAGGTGAGCTGAGGATGTAGCTCAGTGATAGAGTGCTTACCTGGACCCAGTTTAAGGCCCTGGACTTGATCCCCAGCACAGAAAAAACAAACAAACAAACAAAAACGACACTTGGAATCCAAGGGACATAGTACTTTCAATTCAATTCATTTCATTTAAGAATGAACATTTGAGTGTTCCCTTTTCCAGACTCATAACAACAAAATACGGGTAAAATGTTCATTATGTTAGTCAGCTTTTCATCATTGTGATCAAAATACCTGATGATGACCCCTTAGAGGAGGAAAAGTTTATTTTGTCTCACAGTTTTAGAGTTTCAGTCCATGGTGGGCTGAATCTTTTGCTCTGGGCCTCTGGATGGAAGGGCACATTGTGGCTTTCTAGTGCAGGATCTGTGTCCTGCTACATCCAGGAAGGTATTAACAGGAACCTGCTGACATATTCTTATCTAATAATATATATGATTTCTAAGGCAGGACATCAAATTCAATTTTCATGCATGTATTTCCTGTATATAACTCAGTTTAAGACCATGGATAGATAGATGATAGATGATAGATAGATAGATAGATAGATAGATAGATAGATAGATAGATGATAGATAGATAGATAGATGATAGATAGATATGATATAAATTTTGGCATAATATACCCTATGATTATATGATCTCACTCTAAATGTTATTTTAATGTTGTTGATTCAATTTTATCAGAATAGTTTAAAATTTTACAGTATATTCCTAAAATCATGTGTTAGTTTGTTTGGTTATTTGGGAAAGATGGAAAGGCTTTCAAATGTTCCTTTTCACCTACAGAAGAGGTTCCTTTTAATATCACCTGGTTACAATTCTTGTTTACAGCTGACCATGGTCTTCTATTTCTCTGAGATATCAAGCTTGCTCTCATTTTCTGAATTCTTGCTTCTCACTGTGGTTGGAACTACTTGTTCCTTTATGCTATAGTTATCATTCTAATACAAAAGGAAAATGTCTTTCACTCCATTGTATTCCTTGAAGCAATTCTGAAAACATACACTACTGGTCACCAAATGACCCAATGTCTGATTTCTGTTTATTCTGCTTGTTCTTTCAGGCCTCATTAGGATGTAAGATGGTGGAAGCTATTGGTTTTGTTCTTTTTCCCCTGAAAGCTGCCATTTTGAAGTTACTTCTAGTCAACATAGTGGAGACTTAGTTTCCAAGCAGGTTACAGAATTGAGACACTGAATAAATATTAGGAAGCAACTTGTTATTGTTTGGATGTGAGGTGTCCCCCAAAAGCTTCTGCTAATGTAGCAATGCTCAGTGGTGATATGATCAGATTATGAGAACTGCAACCTAATTAGTGGATTAATCCATTTGATGGATTAGTAATTTATATGGACTGAGTAGTAACTATAGGCAGGTAGGGTGTGGCTGGGAAAGGTGGGCCACTGGGGGTGTGCCCTTGAGATTTATATTTTTTTCTGATGCCTGCCCTCTCTCTCTCTGCTATCTGGTTGTCATAAGCTTAAGAGCTTACTTCCAAAACTTCATTCCACCATGATGTTATGCCTCATCTTCGATACTTAGCAATGGAGTCAACCAACCATGGACTGAAACTCTGAAACCAAAATAAACTTTTCCTCTTCTCATTTGGTCTTCTCAGGTTACTCAGTCATAGCAACAAAAGCTGACTAATACAGATACAGAATGAAGAGGAATTTGGCAGTTATCTGAAATCTAAATGAGAATATGTTGATAACTTCACCTCCTTAAATGTCTTTCCTATTTGCTAGTGTCTGTGATGCATACCCTGAAGAGTTTCCTATAGAAGATATTAGAGCTGGGTGTTGAAAGATGAATAGGAATCATAATATAAAGACAGAGGTTTCTTTATGAGATGTGACCTTTATCATTTCTCCACATCTCCGTCATTCAGGGAAGAATTCTATAGTTTGATTTCAGCCACAAAACGTCTTAGACCAAATTTCATCAAGACACTTTCCCTTCTTGCTTTATGGGTGCTCCATCCCCAAGTCAAGATTCCTGTATCCCTTTAGCAAATATCATGTATTTACTACTTTTCTGGGCTTGTGCCTGTTTGCTCAGTTACCATCCTAAGTGCCTAGATTAGCATTCTTATAAATAATGGGTACATTTCTTGAATGAATGGTTATCCCCGACTTTCATTGTAGCTTTTAGCATTTACACAAAAATTCAATATTCCCTCACTTGAAATGAATGATTTATTTTATTTATATTGTGACCAAGTTCCAATAATATATCTCTTGCCTGTGTTTCACGAGGAAAGAGAAGTGACAGAAGAGTAAGCAACAGAATTGTTGCAGGGTCAGCCTGTGCTTTAAAAAAATTAAGCAATGACTTTGAAAGATTGGAATGAATGTACTAAAGCTAGAATTGTATAACCAAATCTGTCAGGGACACAACGAAGATCAGTGTGTCTGTAGATGAGACCTATAGTATCACAAATAAGGTGCTGGGTGATTCAGTGGCAAACTGTGGGCTGCCATTCATCATTGTTACAACATCTGAGAAGCATAAATCTGATTAATTTGTTTCTACTATTTCAGCTACTTGAAGTCATATATCATATTTTGTTGATCAGACAACTCATTTTTGAGATGGATTTATAGCAAAAGAAAAAGAAAAACACAGCCATTTAACAAAAACTTTTCCATATTAAGGCCTTATTGAATTTAAAAAATACAAGTTAATGTTACATACTATTGCTCATGACGTTCAATGTTCTTATGACTTTAAATATGTATTATTAAGGTTTTCACAGTGTCGATTATTTAACTATTAAACTTAGAAAATCTGTTTAGGTAAATATTATATATCTTGTCAATGACTAATTTTTGAAGATTTCAGTTTTAAAGAATTGCCAAATTTTATTTATTTAATTATTCCACAATTCTCCTTGGGGAATCAAATTTTTCAGGAATCATGTGACAAAACAAAGAAAGTAAAAAGGGAAGTGAAGGTTGAATACTACAATGCACTTCATTTTTTCAAAATTCTGTAACACCTCAATCTTCAGAAGTGTCTTTATCTGTAAAATGAGAGATTTGGATTACATTATCCCTGCATTCCTTTACTATTCTGATATTCTGTAGCCCAAACTTTACTGTGAAACATCTTTGCTTTCTTTCATCTACTACACTTATTATTAGTTCTGAGCGGAAAATTGCAGTTTAAAGACTTGCTGTACTTGTAAACTATTGGATGAAAAACCACGTTCACTTTTATCAAGAAAATAGCATAAAAATCACTTTCACAAGTTACATGCCAGTTGGATAGACACAGCTGCATTAGTAAATTTATGATAAACACCAAAAACCAAACAAAACAATACAGGTTTTGTGTCTGAAATACCCAATACCAAATATCATGCACTTAGAAATAGGATAGTACTAGGAAGTGAATTTGACTTTATAAAGTGTCCAGCTACCACCTCTTGAAATTAAGACACTTCTGAGTAATGGTGAAAAGGACTTCTTGTCCCTTTCATTGTAAGATTGAATAATAAAGATCAACTTAAGGCATTTAATGTTAAACAATTGCTCAACTACCTCAACAGCAAAATTCTCAGTACCATTATTACCATATGTACATGCATGATTACACGACCAGTGTGATTCTATATAGTGTACAACCAGAAGAATGAGAAGTTATAATCCATTTTTGTATAATGTGTCAAAAAGCATTCTACTGTCATGAATAACTAATTAGAACAACAACAACAAAAATAACTCAGTCTCAATTTTTTTTTTGTTTTGGTACTGGGGATTGAACCCAGGGGCACTCCACCACTGAGCCACATTCCCAGCCCTATTTAGAGACAGGGTCTCACTGAGTCACTTAGTGCCTCACTAAGTTGCTGAGGCTGGCATTGAACCCTCAGCCTCCTGAGCTGTTGGGATTATAGGCATGTGCCACTGAGCCTGACTTGTTGCACTTTCTTAATGATGTCAAGTCCATTATATTGTCAAATACTATGTACTAGCTCACAAAGAAAAGAAAAATAAAAATCTCTTGATATGGCACATGCTGGTGAAAATGGGGGGGAGGTGAGAGAGAGAGATATTTGTACCTGTACTTTTCTATTTTCTTAGCAAAGTAGTAAGAGGTAAAAGAAATCAACTGACAAATGTAAGAAGAGCAGATGGAATTCAGAGATTTGGGGAAAATGACAAAAAAAACTTAAATGACCTTTTATGAAATCAGGTGAGGTATTCACTAGGGATTTGATTTTTCAGTCCTTAAGAATGCATGATATATATAAAACTAAAATTCAAAGTGGATGTGTTAATTTGATTCTGGTAATCATTACATACAAAATAATATATCAAATATATATCAAATAATCACATTTTACATCTTGAATATATTCAATTTCATTTGACAATTAAATATTTTTCAAAAATAAAAAATAAGAATTTTCTAAAAATCACTAAACTCTACAAAGTTCAGAATTTAAAAGAATATAAAGGCAAAAACATATGAAAGACTCAAATACAGGCAGTATGACACTGAACATAACAAAAACTGGCAAATGACTTAATTTCTCTAGTAGTTCAAAGAAATTTTTGAATTCTAGTTTGCAAAAGTACAATGAAATGTGAATTAGTTTAAATCATCTTTGTGCCCTTTGATTCACCTACGCACTCTCACATATCTATTTCCTCCTGTGGACTCCATGTTGAATACCAGCTGGTAACAGAATCTCTTTCTTGACATTTGGTGTCATCACTTCAAAATAAACAACAAAAAAGGAAAACAGTCCTTAATAGCACAGCAAGGGTTGTTATGGTGTTTTCTGCTATGACACTAGGACTCTGATTTTCATCTTGCTTTATACCCTGTAGAGCTGAACCAAGCCTACAATTTCTATTAACTTCTAAAAGAGCCCATACTCAGATCAGCTCCTCAGGGGTGTAGAACAAGAAAACAAAACTGAGAAAAAAAAGAAATACAAATCTTCTTACTCTAAGAGGTATTCTTTTCACTTTGCCGATTGTCTGTTTTTCTTGGTCTCAGAGATTACTGTGGATATTATTTAGTGTTGTACTTGTACATTTTGATCTATGTGCAAAGAGCAGACTGGACATAAACACATTAGCATAGGTGTCAGTACAGATATCCGATAGAACTATCAAACTTAATGGTCCTTGACAGCAAATAGGTTTTAGACAGTGGCAATGGATCAATTTTAATCAGGTTCTTCTGGGATGCAACGTACTTTTAAACAAAGATTCCTCATCATCTTCCAAATTTAAAAAGGTTGAATTCTGCCCATAGACAGTTTCATACTAGAAATGGAATCTGTATACTGGAATAATCTGTGGAAAGCAAAGCATTTATTTTATTGTTGGAATATGGCTGTACCTACATACTCTCCTGGAGTGCTTGACATCAAACACAAGTGAATTATGTTTATTCTATAAAGGTGTGAAATGTGATTATTTGATATACATTCAATATATTATTTTATATGTAATGATTACCAGTATCAAATTAACACATCCACTGTCTTTGAATTTTAATTTTATATATACCATGCATTCTTAAGGACTGAAAACTTCTATAATTGTAGGAGATGAAAGTTATTCCTGTGGTACAAGAAATAGATTATGAGACACAAGGGTATTGTATGGATATTTGCTCGATTTGGGAATTAGAACTCATATGACTTGGCGATGAATGAAATGTGAGTTCAGAAAAAAAAGAAAATCGAAGATGATTCCAAAGGCATCCTAATATTATTTAAGGATTAAATAAAATAATATGTGTAAGTACATAGTAGAAAAAAATAGTACTCTGTAAAAGTAGTTATTACTGAACCTTAAAAGTAGAGCTTCCCACAGGTTTATTGTGGAGTTGGTTATGAAGAAAATTTTCTTTTTTACAAATTGATAGACCAAAATAGAAAAGTTGTGTGTATTAATGGGGTACCATGTAATGTTTAATACATGTAAAAGTAGTTTTTTTTCCCTCTCCTCACTGGGATATTAATATCTTATTTGTAGTTTCTCTCAGAATGTGTAATGACACCTCAGACACAATTATTTGTAAATTTTCATTACCACTTCCTTGGAGTCAGGCATTTAGAAGCAAACCAACCAACACAAGCAGATTTCAGAAACAAAGTACTTGGAATAAATTCATGCTAAATAAAGGTGACCTAGTATTACTAATTTACATAAGTTTCAAAACATGTTTGCTAAAATCCCTCATGGGAGATAATTAAGGAAATATATAAATGAAACTGGTTAAGCAAGGAACTTAAATGTGAACTCTACTATATGGTAGGATTACTATATTCTTTATATTATTTTTTATGCTTCCAATTTAATGATAAATAGTAACTATATTCCAATTTTGTGGTACTTGTTTTACTGCCATAGAACAGTATAAAAATAACTTTCCATAAACATCAACAGTCTATCTTGAATAGTTAATAGACAAGACTATGTCAATTTATAGTATATAGGGGAAGCACAGAAAAGCACACAAACAAAATAAACTCTACCACCCACATTTGATTATCTTCAAGAACCATCTCTTAGAACTGATCTACATCATCTTTAGTAGTCAGTGCAACCTTGAAAGTAATTATGACATCAAATGCTTTTTAAGACCAATGAGAAAATCAACTTTTGTGAAGGAATATATTACTTACTACATACTAAAATATGTTAGAAGTTCTTGATTACTTTTCTTGACCACTTTTTTAAAACATAGGCACATGTTAAAATGAAAGTTTCATACAATGAAAACATTAACAGGGGTAGTATTTAACATTCAGTAATTATTTCTATATAATAGGCACTATTAGTAGATGTTTCCATGTATTATATAATAATTCTTTCAATAACAGTAAATTAGAAACTTTTATCACTTCCCTTTTAGAAATGAGGAAAACAAAACAGAGACTTTAAATAAATTATCCAGCTTGTAAATAACAGAACCAGGATTCACAACCATGAAGTACATCTACAATTGCCATGCTTTTAATCTGTGTGTTACATTGCCTTCCTAGAATAAGGTAGCAAGGTATCAAACACTTGTGTCACCATTATTTACTAGGAACATATAAGCCAGAAAACAATTATAGATTTGAGTGTAATCAGTGTCACTTGTTTACTAGTCCCAATCATTTGCACTACTGGTGTGGCAAAACCACCAAAGTGTTCCCATCTTCACTGGCTATTTTTGATGTTTCCATCATCTCCTCTATTGACACCACTACTGATACTTGTAGAGCAGCAAACATCCTAATTATTCTAATTAATGCCATAAGACCAGATATTTCTGCCTTCTTACCTATTCATTGTCCATGTCCTCTTCTGTTCTTTTGCCATCATCTTAGTCCATCTTCAAATCATCAGTTAAGATTTTTCCAAACTGTGTGGTAGTCATGTCATCAAGTGTTTCTTGAGAAGGGTCTCAGCATTAAGTATAATTTGGAAGCAGAATTAAAAAGAATTGTGGGTTTTTTTTTTTACTATGGTAATCAACTATGATGTATTTTGAATGTACAAGATAAGGGGAACATATATGGGATTCTCAAACTTTTTATTAGCAATATGACAGTTTGTTTTTCCCAATAAAAATAGTATTGATTAGCCAGGCACTGTGGCACACACCAGTAAACCTAGCAGTTGGAAAGAAAGTCTAAGGCAGGAGGATCACAAGTTCAAAGTCAGCCTAGAATGGATAAATACAATGTGGTATATATACACAATGGAATATTAATCAGCCATAAAGAAGACTGCAGCTCTTTTAAGACCTCCATAGGTAAGCAGATTCTTTCTTTATTGCCCCTGAGAAAAGTAATTTGGAACCAGTATCTTAAGTGCTATGCCAGAGGACATCTGCATAGCACTTGTGTTTAGAGGACACAACACCCAGTGATGTGTTTTTCCACCTGTTAGTGATTGACCAATGTTTTAATCCAATGAATATGATTTTTGCTTACTCCTGTTTAGAGTGAGTTCCATGGTTTCTGAGAGATCCAGGGTGTTTTCTGATAAATATCCTAATATATATCTCCAAATGCTTCTTTGATGCTCCAGAGTTTCTATCATAGTTATGAAGATTGGTGCCCACAGTAATCTAAGCTCAGTGTCTGAAAGTATACAATAATTATTTTCTATTTCACTAATCTCACATCATGATTCAAATAATGGAAGTAATTGAAATGAAATAAAAAGAATAATATTTAGTAAACATGTACCATGACCTAGGCCATTTCATAGATATATCTAATCCTCACAAAAATCTTCATGAGGTGATCAATTTTACAACTGAGAAAACTGAAGCTTAATAAATATGGAGACCATGAACTGAGGATGTACCTCAGGGGTATAGTTTTCCCCCTTAAGGCCCTGAGTTTGATCCCAAGGACCATACCAAAAAAATATTTCTTTTTTTTTTTTTGCTTTCAAAACCATGTATTTGTAATACAAATTCACAAACAAGATCCCCAAGTACATACAATAAACTCTCAAGAATGAACTCTTTTGTGTTAGAAAATGAAATGAGGGAAAGATGTGACAGTAAACTTTAAGATTTTAGTCTAAATACTTCCACATTTCCAAATTATTTCATAATAATATATATAGTCATCACTTATGTAAATAAAAGAATAAATAATACATAGTAGATATTGCCATTCTGCAAGACTTCTTTTCAGCTCTTTATTTATTTAATTTTTTATTTAAATTTATTTATTTTGATTCATTGAACACAAATGGAGTACAGCTGTTGTTTCTCTGGTTGTACACAAAGTAGAGTCACACCATCTGGGCATTCATACATGTACACAGGGCAATGATGTCTGTCTCATTCTGTTATTATTCTTACCCCCCCACCCCAACTCCACCCCTCCCTTCCCTCTATGCAATCTATCCTTCCTCCATTCTTGACTCCCTTCCACTCCACATTATGCATCATCATTCACTTATCATAGAGATCATAGGGCCTTTGGATTTTGGGGATTGGCTAATCTCACTTAGCATAACAGTCTCCAACATCATCCATTTACCTACAAATGCCATAATTTTATTCTTCTTTATGGCTGAGTAATATTCCATTGTGTATATATACCACAGTTACTTTATCCATTCATCTATTGAAGGGCATCAAGGTTGCTTCCACAATCTAGCTATTGTGAATTGAGCAGCTATGAACATTGATGTGGCTGCATCACTGTAGTAGTCTGATTTTAAGTCCTTTGGGTATAGGCCAAGGAGTGGGATAGGTGGGTCAAATGGTGGATCCATTCCAAGTTTTCTAAGGAATCTCCACACTGCTTTCCAGAGTGGCTGCCCCAACTTGGGTGGGGCCAACAACTATTGAGTGGCCAACAACTGTTGTTGCCTGTATTCTTAATAAAAGACATTCTAATTGGGGTAAGATGAAATCTTAAGGTGGTTTTGATTTGCATTTCTCTTATAACTAGAGATGTTGAACATTTTTTCATAAATCTGTTGATTGCTTGTAGATCTTCTTCTGTAAAGTGTCTGTTCATTTCTTTGGCCCATTTATTGATTGGATTATTAGTATTCTTGGTGTAAAGACAAACCCACTTAAATACAGGCATCTCATACTTGACAAAGGAGCCAAAAACATACAATGGAGAAAAGATAGCCTCTTCAACAAATGGTGCTGGGAAAACGGGAAATTCATATGCAACAAAATGAAACTAAACCCATATCTCTCACCCTATACAAAACTCAACTCAAAATGGATTAAGTACCTAGGAATTAGACCAGAGACCCTGCACCTAATAGAAGAGAAAATAGGTCCAAATCTTCATTATGTTGGCCTCAGACCAGATTTCCTTAACATGACTCCCAGAGCGCAAGAAATAAAACCAGGAATCAATGATTTGGATAGAATCAAACTAAAAAGCTTTTTCTCAGCAAAGGAAACAATCAGCAATGTGAAGAGAGAGCCTTCAGAGTGGGAGAAAATCTTTGCCACAAACACTTGATATAGAGCACTTATCTCCAGAATCTACAAAGTACTCAAAAAAATTTCTTTTAGGGATCTTGTCTAAAGTTACAAAGCAGATATGTGGTACAAGTTGTATGTGGTTTTTGCTATAATTGTTTCACACTTAGTCAACAAATTCACCATTATCTTAATACAGATTGTTATTTTTTCTTATTAGAATTTTTAAAATTTCTACTGGTTTACAAGTTGCATTAGAAGAACAATCAGTTCCACATAGCATTGAATATTTTGGAATTAAAACTTGAAATACTGAATCTGTTTAGAAAACTCTTCAAGAAAAACAACTGAGTCTGAATAAAGAAAATTTCCAGTTGATTCGAGCATGTAGTTTCTGCCTTTCCATTACAATAAATTTCTAATGATTTTAAATAGAACATGCCAAAGCACTTTGAAAACATGATTTAGAGGCTTCTGAGAGAAATAGTTTGTCCAGTTTCTCCATCCAAATTCTCCCACTGAGATTACCTCTAAAATATTTGAAGATGAAAATAGAGTACTGCTATTTTAGACTGATACTGAGCACCATTTTTAATGGAAGTGCTTTTTGTGAAATCGTCCTTGACAACATGGAAATGTTAATGTAAATGTGTACATTGGAAACGATTTTCCTTCTAGACTCTATGAAGTTTTCATATTTCGAGGATGTTAACAAATCAGACAATAATGAAGAAAAGATATCTTCAGATGATCTGAGATTTACCAGAAGCACACATCGATAGGTATAATTGTGGAATTTGATATTTATCTGGAATACAGATTAAAAAATATATCTTTATCTAATCCTCAAATCCAATAAAACATCTTTTAAATAGTGTCATTATTTCTATATCTAGATGTATAGTATGAAAATACTATGTTCTCTATTAAGAAACCTCTATGGGATTTTGTTTGTTAATGACTAAGGAATTTGTATGTTTCTCTTCTTTGTTTCCATACACTAAGATAATCTAATTTATTTCAGTAATAAAAGTGTGGTGAAAGCCAGGCGCGGTGGCGCACGCCTGTAATCCCAGCAACTCAGGAGGCTGAGGCAGGAGGATCGCGAGTTCAAAGTCAGCCTCAGCAACTTAGCGAGGCCCTAAGCAACTCAGTGAGACCCTGTCTCTAAATAAAATACAAAATAGGGCTGGGGATGTGGCTTAGTTGTCTAGTGACCCAGAGTTCAATCCCCGGTTCCAAAAAAAAAAAAAAAAAACAAGTGTGGTGAAAAGCTTTCAATTCAAGTCTCTTGAATCCTGTCTCTGTCACTTGTCACCTATGTGCTTTCTGGTAAGTCTCTTAACCTCTATTAACTTAGTTTTCCTAAATGTAAAATTAAAATGCTACTTTCTATATTGTTACGATAATTAAATAACAATATTTATAGATATGTAGCATGATTCTTAGCACATAGTTTGTATACAATCATTGTTAAATCCAAACTTCTTAATGCTGCAACCGCCTGGTCTTTTTCTGGAGGTTCTTCACTTTCTTCTCCTTAGGTTTCTGTGCTAGATGGTTATATTGCTATGCTTGTTGTATCAACTTCCCATATGCTATCAGAGATTCTTCCTCTGGGATTCAAAATATCTTACTCTAAGTAGTTTTTGGTGCCTTGGAAATTCCAAGAAACCTTTTATATTTTTGCCTGAAAAATCAACACTTTCCCTCTGGCAAACATATTCATATCCTAAGTTAACAGTAGGCAGTTTATGTACTAGGTTATTTCTCCCCATGAATGAAGCTCAATTTATTATAAACTTAAGTCTTATGTAAAACTCTCTGAAAGTCACATGATTTTAATTGCAATCACATCTTTTATCTTTACTGGAAACCTTTCTGATCAATCATATTTCTTTTACATCACATATTCAAATGTCTCTCTGTGCTTCAAATAACCATAGTTTTATTTCTGAACTGAAAAACCAATGCTAGTTTACAGTTAATCTGCAGAGACTAAATGACCAACATAATTTGTGACAAATGAGTTCATGTTATATTATTACCTACTCTGATGGGGCCACTTAAGTGACTCGTTGCAGTATTTTATATCTCTCAGATAAATGGACTTAGACTTTTGTAATCAAAATTAGCTTGAACATAAAGAAGCATTGAGCATATAACCTTCATTAATGTAAAATATAAAAACATTATTTTGTCACATTCTCAAAGGTGAGAGTTAAAATGTACAAATCTATTAGTATAATTTAAAATGGACATCTTTATCTGCTTTTTTTTCTCAGAACATAACTTTATTTGGAGATTGTATCATTGAAGATGTAATTAGTTAGAGAAATCAAGATAATAAATCCAGGGTTTATGTGCAGCCTTAAATACAAGAACTAATATCCTTTTAAGAAGAATGCATGCACAGAAACAGAAGATTTTATGAAGATGGGGACAGAAATTGTAGTGATAGAAAAATTGTTAGCCAAATAACCCTGAATAATATTAGAAGTAACTGACTTAAGAGTTGAATATTCATATTTCAAGACATTCAAGAACTGAATGCCACAGTTCTAAGTTGTGCCACCAATGTGCTGCAATTTTCTCCTTCACAAATAGACAAAGATAATAAGTAAAGAAATGTTTAAACTTCAGAACTTTATTGTTAAAATACTTACGATGATCACCTTGTCTTAAACCTTGCTATACAAAGCAGTAATTTTTAATCAGACTAAATTAAATAAAAATTGAATCATTTTCAAGTTTTTTATGCAAGTTCCATAGTTATTAACAAAGTTATGACTCCCAAACAGTTTTGTTGTCTTAGTATAGAATTTTTCTGATATACCATGCTATCTGTGAAACTTTAATAAACAAAGGCAATCATTACTTACCAATAAGGCTCCTCACTCTTTGTCCCTAATTTGATCTATTGATGAGCTAAAAGGTAAGGTAGTGTTGGGCACAGCGGTGCATATCTGTGATTTCCAGTGATTCAAGAGGAGGATCATAAGTTCAAGGTCAGTTTCAGCAACTTAGTGAGACTCTGAAAATAAACAATAAAAAGGGCTAGGGGTGTAGAGCACTGGTAGAGCATCCCTGGATTCAATTGCCAGTATTGCAAAGTAAATAAATAATAAGGTATTAATAAAAGATCTCTTCAATAAATTTTCATAGAAATATTTGCCTCATTAAATACACTAAATGTGATTGTAATACATATGTAAATCTTTGAAGGATAGTAGTCAATGGACAAATGTGACCTAAATGTACATCTCTTTACCAAAAGTGTAGGTTAAAGAAATAATTTACTGGAGAATTTTCTGATATCTGTCTCTACCTATAATTTTTAAGCTTTTTTTTCCATAGGGGCAAAGTAATGCATCAGCAGACTATATAGTAAGGTTATATAATGTGACTCCCTACAAATCTTACAAATCACTGTATATTACTTTCATTGAATTGCAATTTTATATCAAGTACCTGATATTTATGGAAACTTTCTGAAAAATTAGGCAAATGAAATATTTTAATGCATGTTCTATAACAAATAGTGTCCCCCTCAACTCTTACACAAATTAATGAGCTTGGATTTTTGTAATAGGGAAAGTTTTGCTTCCTCAGAGATGCAGGTGCAATAGCTTGAGAAGGAGATTGCATTCTAAAGAGACCTGCAATGAATCTGTGTTTTCTCTCAGCCCATCTTTCCCATTTTCCACAATATCAGATACTTTCAAGGATTGAGACACTAAAGTACATTTCTCTGATAAACCAGATTCTACTGTCTCAAACATATGGTTTTTAAAATAAATTTGATGACATGCCATTTCCATGGTCTCCTGTCTCCCAAACTCTTTGTCCTTATACATTATTATGGTTTAGATATGAGTGTCCCCCAAAAGTTCATGTGTGAGACAATGCAAAAACATTCAGAGGTGAAATGATTGGATTATGAGAGCCTTGACCCAATTAGTGAATTAATCCCCTTATAGGAATTAACTGAGTGGTAACTGAAGGCAAGTAGCATGTAGCTGTAGGAGGTGCCATTGGAGGCATGACTTTGTGGTATATATTTTGTATCTGGCAAATGAACTGTCCCTCTGCTCCCTGATAATGTCTTGAGCCACTTTCCTGCACCACACTATTCTCCCATGATGTTCTGCCTTGCCTTGAGCCCTGAGGAATGAAGTCAGCCTTCCATGGACTGAGACTTCTGAAACTGTGAGCCACCAAATAAGCATTTCCTCCTCTAATTGTGCTTGTCAGGTCTTTTGGTCACAGCAACAAAAAATGCTAATATATACATTATAAAGATGTATGAACAACCTGCTATGTTCAACTTAAAGTATAGCCTAGAATCTGCATTCAAACTTTAAAATTTAAATGATCATGGATTCTTTGCTCTTATTTACAAAACAACATAAATATATTATATATATTCTTATTTCAAGCCACTTGAAATCAATCTTTAAATGAAATATGTAATAAATACAGGCTTTTGAAATAATCACTAATATCTCCTTTATATTTCTACATGAGCAGTAGGTAAAAGATAAAAATTTTCACCTTTCAGAAACAAAATCCTGACCTTCTGATTTTGCATAATGGGTAGTCATATCTTATTAATCAATATTGATTACTAGTTGTGTGACCTTGGCCCTCCTGATACTTAGTTTCCTTATCTATAAAATGAGAATGATAGAATGCTGGACCCAGAAGGTTGCTATAATGATTAAATAAAATGCATGTGTTTCTGTAAAGTGTATGACATATAGCCCATCACATAAAAATAGATTAACATTGACCACTAATAAGAGAAAACTAATTGCAGAACATTATGTAGAATATGATTGTGGAAGTTCTAAAAGTCTCCTGTTTAGATTTCACTTCAAGAGCACCTGTGTGCAGTTGATCTAAACCATCTAACTGAAAACTTTTGGATTCATTATGGTGCTGACATGCTAAGGTCTCTCTTTCCCTGAGATGCTGCAAGGCAATGATTGACAGAGTGGAGAGTTGCTAATTTGCTCAATTCCTTACTCCACTAAATTGGCAAAAATTTTGGGGAGACTCACCATTAGTCTAGTGAAGACATTTTCAGAACTGTATTGTAGTTTGGGACTATTCCTTCCAAATCCTTTCCACTATCCTCTCTTATTTCTCAGAGGATAATTTGCCATAATTAGTTCCCTATTAACTCAGCATTAACAGAAATTAAAAAGTTATAAAAGCATTGAATTTGGGGAGAAGGAATTCCCTTCCTCCATTCCTCTCCCTTCATCCTTCACTGGTCTTTCCCCAATAAATCTTTTTTGCAGATAATGTCATCTTTACATGGGTTTCTCAGAAGATCTAAATGGAATTAGTCTATGATAAGTGTAAGGAAATAAAAAATATGTTTGGAAAATTCTCGAATGATAGATAAGAATCTAATCAATTGCCTGTAGGGAATATAAATGTGGGTTGGAGGATTTGAGGTTTTCTGATTTTTAGTTCACATTCTTCTTCAATTTGTTTGACATTTTAATCATAAGCATGTATTACTTTTGCATTTAAACTAAAATAAGTCAAATAAATAGATGCAAGCAAAGTCAGCATGGTATAATGAATAGAATACTGAAAAATTGATTTAGAAACTCTGGATTTGGAAATCTGCTCTGATATTTTTCAACTGAGCCAATTATTTAAGTCCTAAGTCTTACATTGTTCATCTGGAAAAATGAGGATAAGTATTACTATTTAATATTGTGTCTAATAAAACATACACATTATGTACACTGATGACATCCATTGTCAAAATGTCTATATCCCATTATTTAACCCCAAGATTAACCTTGTACATGGAATAAATATATGAATATCTATTTAGCATGATCTAAGTATGCTGATGATCCTTATCTACTTAGTGATTTCACATGAATCTGTTTTTTGTAATTTAAAGTGAGCTGAGTGGGGGGGTTTTGAATTCTGTTATTAAGTCACAGTTTATGGTATTCACTATCTCTCTTATTTTAAAGGACCCCAAAAAATCAGCACTTGAATGGTCAAAGTTCATTATGAGATTGGATGGTGACCATGAAATGTAGAGAACCTCATTCCCAAAGACGGATAGTTGCCCCCTGCTTTTTTTCTTATACCAGAATGTTTTTGTATCTTTTAAAATTTCTGTTAAGGATTAATTAATAGTTAACTAATTATGGCAAATTATCCATGTACCACAGGTGTTTACCCAACTAAAGCTTCCATTTGAGTAGGTTTGAACTAAGCACCCGATGGAATAAAATGGTGACTTCAAGGCCTTGGTTTTAAAAAGTTAGATGAATAAAGTGCTGATCTTTAAGATTAAATAATTGCTTAGAAATTTAACAGTTAGAATGCCTAATTTTTCTAATAACCCCACTGCCCAGAAAGGAAAACTATGATGACCCTTCAATTAAATGTGTAAATTCTGCAATGGTATAGTCAATGAATACTTTGCATCCACATTTAACTATCATCTTCTAACTCATGTTAAGAAAACAAAATAAAAATTAAAGGAGATAAAAAACAATAAAGCATTCTTTGGTACTCTGTTGTGTTTTGAAAATACATTTACATTTCCTTTTTTGTCAATTGATATTTATTATTCGATGCATTGCAATGTAGCTTTATGTCTATGGATACACCATTACAAAATGACACTACCATCTACCTAGTTACCAAAACCAGATATATCATACTATTATTTTATCCTCTTGGTCATGTATTCATTTCTAATAGACATGGAAAACTATCCACTAAAATGGAAACATCACTATTTCCTTAACCTAATCTACTTGCTGCTTGCTTTATCTCAGTTAATGTTAATGTGATCCTTTAAGCTAATCAGACCAAAAGCATCAAGCTAAGTCATTGTGGACTCTCTCTTTTTCTGAAAGAATCCATCAAGAAACACTGTGTATCTGTTCATAATCAATGCAGAATCTGACCACTTCCATATTCCACTTGCCTGCCCTTCATTAAACCTCTCTCCCTCCCCCTTCTTCCTTCCTTCCTTCCTTCCTTCCTTCCTTCCTTCCTTCCTTCCTTCCTTCCTTCCTTCTTTCTTCTTTCTTTCTTTCTTTCTTTCTTTCTTTCTTTCTTTCTTTCTTTCTTTCTTTCTTTCTTTCTTTCTTTCTTTCTTCTTTCGCTACTGGGTATTAAATCCAGGTCCTCATACATGCTAGGCAGGTACTTTATCACTAAGCCCTTTTTATTTGTAGTTATCATTTTTAAAAATGTTTGAGACAGAGTCTCACTAAAATTTCTTAGACTGGTCTTGAACTTGTGATCCTTTTGCCTCAGCCTTCTGAGTAGCTGAAAGTATAGGTGTGTGCTACCTTTCCTGACCCAGTCACTTCATTTTTAAATTATTGCTATAACTTCCTGATACTACTGTTCCCACCTTTTCTTCTTTATAGTTTATTCCCAACTGACAGCCAGATTCTTTCAAAGCATAAATCAAATATCCCTCTTCTCAAAGATCTCCAATGTCTTCTCAATTCAATGAGATGAAAGCACAAATCCTTATGATGGTCTATCAAGACCTTATACAATTTGACCTATATTGTCTCTCTAACATATCTCAAATATGTATGTCCTTTTGCAGTTAAAACCAGCTAAACTGGTCTTCTTGTTCCTTTAGTATGCCAGATAGGCTCCACCTCAGAATGCTTGTACTTATTATTGACTATGCCTAGAAATACCTTACCCCCTTTCTTTCTTTTTCTTTTCTACCTTAAATTTTAACCCTGATCAATCCCACAACTACCCCGTCACTCTCATTTCTTTGACTTTGTATTTTATTCAATAGTCTTTTGTACCTTCTAGAGTACTATAAAATCTCACACTACAGCTGAATATGTCTTGCAAGCATTAACTGAATATGACACCTACACAATAAGTTATGACTTTAATTATGCCTATAAGAGACAGTTTCAAGACTGTTTCTGTTCTTAGTAAGGTCTTAAGAATGGGGTTCTGTGAACAGAAACTTAGATCTCAATAAGCATACAGATGGTCATTTTAGAAACAGCTGGGAACTAGAAATCAAGGGGCATCATGAATGGAACACAAGGTTCAGTTAAACAATAATTTTTGTCTATATTTCTATATTCTGTACTGTGCTTCTTCTCAGGGAGTCTCCATTGAGGCAGTGGGAGAACACAGTAGTGTTCCTTTTAGTCACTAGATTTGGAGACAAAATTGAGAGAAAAAATTGACAAAGTATGCTTCTGAAGCATAACCCTTAATACTGGTTGCCTTTTCTTACTGGTCATCATAATCATCTGCAGAGGATTTTTAAATACATGGAATCCCAGGATCTTTGGGAATCAGAATCCTCAGTGTTTGGGACCCTTACAAATTTATATATTGAGAAGTTTCTTATAGGCTGGGAATGTAGCTCAGAAGTAGAGCCCTTGCCCAGGATATACAAGGTCCTGAGTTTAATCCCCAACAAAAATGAAAAAATAACCAGACTCTTTACTCCCTTTCCAAGGGAGTCTTCTGAGTTGTTCCTCATTTCATTTTTGCTGACTCACTAAAAGATTACTCTAAGATATTCGGAAGCTAATGGACCTGAATAAAGAGTCAAGTAGGTTATGTGATTTGAGGGGTGAATCAACACAGTTGATTAAAAGGAAAAAGTATTTAATTCTGTAGAGGTTCAGGCCATGAGAAAGTACAGAGGAGAATAAGTCCTTTGAGTGAGCACATTCCTCAGGACAATAAAAGCCTTCTGTTTCTCTGACTTAGAAACATTCTGCAACTCCTCTGTCCTTGAGCCATGGAGAGGTTATCTTCTTCTAAGAACATGTGGTACTAGTGGACTCCGAGAAGCAAGCAAGTTATATGATCTGCACGTGCCCAAAGCTAACTGCACTAATGTATCCTGATATAACCCTGGAATAGGTAGTAAAACTGAACTGGCTTTCCCATGGAAGCCACTTCTTGCTGTATGCCATCCTGAGTGCTTGCCTCTTTATTAGCTTACCCTTAACCTTTACATAATTCCCTTTGCTCTAATAGCACCAGTAAGAAAACTTTTAGATGTTTTTTTTTTAAATTCCATCCTCCATGAAATGTTCAATCATGGTGCTGTCTACATGGTAAGTATTCCATACATTTTTACGGAATAAAATTAATGATAAGGTGATATATATGTGTGTGTGTGTGTGTGTGTGTGTGTGTGTGTATTATATTACATTTAAAATTTTTAGACCTGTTAGGTGTTTTGAAACTTTAATAAATATTTTTCTCAGTTGACCTATAAAAGAAGCAGTCTAAAATCACATTTAGTCTTTCAAACTAATTGTTAATATTTACTTATGAAATTGAAAAAAAAAATTGTTCTACCTCTGAATAAGGCCAGTACTAGCAAAAGGAGCTGCATATTTTACAAATTTCCACATTTATCCTTTTTTTCTTGAATAAAACTTCACCATCTCTGCAGTGATGATGTCTCTATTCAGTTCTTTCCTTAGCAAAGGAATTTATTCTTTTACATTTTTTGCTGTCAAAGCAAGTTTCTTCTGCTTACATTCTTTGTTCTTTTTGAGTGAAGAATATTTAAACTCTCCAATTTTCAAGTAGATCTCAAATCTGGAAACATAATGATGCATACAAATACATTGCACATTAATGATAAAATACATTTAACTGATGATTAGGTCATTGATATTTTATATGGTAACTGGCTTCTTCTGTGAGCTCTATAATTGCTGCCTTTTAAATAATCTTACTATACCACCTTAAGGGCAATCTAGTTCACACTGGTGAAGAGTGATACAAACCACCGAAACTTGGTAGCTTTTATAGATTTCTGATTAGCTTCGTATTTCCTTCTTAATTTTATCCCAAGAACATTATTGTCTGAATATAATGGCTTACTTCAATATTATGTTCTCCATGTTTTCTAGGCTTCACAAGCTTGAGAATGAGTATATGACAATCATCACCATAAACTTCTATTTCTTTAAATCTACCTCTATGTGCTTTTTGAAAATTTTAGTCTCCCTCAAATTCCTCCCAATGAGTTCTAACAGTACCTTAGAAGTGTTCCCTATGTCCTTAAATAATTCTCTTGGCGACTATGTAGTGTTTGTTGTCTGTTGTTTCCCTTCTCTCTAGTATTGCTCTGATGTTTTAATGACTCTTGTTGCTACAGTAACAAAAGTGGAACCTATTTCACTGAAGTTAGTGACCACTGAAGGTGTAAAGACTGCTGTGTTATCAAGTAAAAGGTTCAGAAATTCAGTCTGATGACAGTGATATGAGTGTTATAGGCATCATAACTAAAGACAGAACCCCATGTCTCCTTGTTTTTTCTGCATTTTTTTGTGCGTTTGTCCAAAGATATCCTCATGGATGCAAATCAGCCAATACAAGAGCTATAGCCATATTAGCCAAGGCAATCCAGTGATATTTTAATCCAATCCTGGTGAGAATTTAAGCAAGCACATCATTAAATTTAATTGATGTTCTTATCAGTATTATATAATGTAATGGACACAAATTGCAGTGGCAACATAGATTATTACAATTCCCATATACTACATTTTTTTTTCTAAAGATGGCTAAAACCTTCCATTCCACAAGAATTTATATAACATTACCTTTTCACTCCACCCATCAGGAAGTAGAATGCATTCCTCCTCTCTTGAATTGAGAATGTCCCATGATTTTCTTGGTTCAATAGAATGTGGCAGAAATGATACATTGTGACTTCTGGATCAAGACCTATAAGATCAGGATATCTTAAAGTTTCCATATTTACCCTCTTAAAAGATAGTTGCTAAGTAAATGAGCTTCAACTAAATCTACTAAATAATGAGATGAAAGAGAGGGAAAGTGAGAGAGAGGCAGAGAGAGATTGTAGTGAAAACTGAACTGGCAAAGTTGACTTCAGCAATCAATGTTCAGTACATGAAAGATCATCTTAGGTCCCTTCAGCTCTTGCTTAAACATCTTGTCCCCAAGCAGACACCATGTGATATCATAAGACCATCACCCCTGCAAAGCTGTGCTCTAATTTCTGACTGAAAAAAATTGTGAACAATAACACATGTTTCATTTCACTTCTAAGGACCTAGCACTATGATATTTAACCAAAAGTACAGGGACAAAAATGGAAAATTCCGTCAGATAATTTGGACCTAGCCAGAAAGGTAATCATTAGAGGACAGCTTACCTATACATACAATTTCTGAATGGTGTGATAATTGTGATAGGAGAGAATGTAGGCAAAATATGAGATACAGAAATTAGGACAAAGAAAAAAGACCAGAATATTAGGAAAAGCTGATGATTGATTGGAACTACAGTGACAGAAAGAGGGTATAGCCCCTTGTTAAAATTCTGGCCAACATGAGCGTGAGACAGAGAAAACAAATATAAACCAAAAAGAAAACTTCAATCTTAGGGCTAAGTTAATATCTGGAGTACCCTTTCATGTTGAACACCCTAGTAAAGAAGCAATAGATGATGTGTGGAAGATACAGAACAGAGAAATCATAAGATCAGTGTAATTTAAGAACATTCATCTGGAAAATACTACAATATTTAAATGAGTTTGGAGATTCTAAAGAATAGAGATCTGGGGCCAAAATAAAATATATGTATTCTGCAAAAATTATTCTGTGAAAGTGTAACAGCAGTGGGCCTCGTGCTTTTAATATAGACCTTGCTACTCTGCCACTGAGGCTTATTTTAAAATGGATATTTTTTTCCTCCTTCTCCCTCTTCCCCTCCCTAACACCCAAGGGGAAATAGAATTACCTTCTTCCCATCCTAGGCCTAGTTATCTGTCCTTGAATACACACCCACCATAGGAACCAAGTAATTCAGACTTCTGGGATGTTGCCAGAAGATCTAAAATATGACCATCTCCCAAATTAACAAGTGAATCACATCCCCCACCACAGGACCATCTGAAATGTAGCCTTTGAATCATCCCTTTAAAAACCCTCTGTTCTCCAGGATGGGGAGAATCAGCCTCTAGGACAGGAGTCACCTGTTTCTCTTTTGCTAACAAAGGAATAAAACTTTTATTTTCCTTTTTCTTAAAACTGCATCCTTGTTATTGGATTGGCATCAGGTACTAAGACCAAGCTTTCAATAACAAATCGGTAACCCAGATGGGACCCAAGTGTAGCCACTACTCTGGCATTCTTTGGCAGGCCTAGTACTCCAAGCAACCCCACTTCCATTCTGAGAAATGAAAGTGAAATTATTGAAAACCAACTGCTGGTGAGTTAGGAGATGGGTAAATTTGCCTCAGGTTGAACCAGAAGAGCTATTCCTGTGAGGAATGGGAGGGAATTAGGGACTGTCTCAGCAGCTGCCAAAACTGTTGTTTCAGGGAACTCCTAACATCTCTCCAGGAACTATGTGGATTGGTCCATCTTGGTATACCTTGAGAAAAAGGAATACTTGAACACAGTAATGTCATGAGACACTTTGATGTGCTCTCCAGCTATGCATACCAAGACACTTGATTCTACACATCTGGCTTCCCATTGTGGGAACATCTGGTCCCTCTTTGTGGAGATGTCTGTAGTGCCATTGGTGTAGAAGTCATGGATAAGCCAGAATAGGAAACTTGGGGGACACTTCGGCACCATTTTGCAGCTTCCCTGGCAGAGAGTGACCATCTGCAGCTGCCTGAATCCTCAGGGCTGGGCTCCAGTTTTCCAGCACCACTGGGGAAATCTGGCCTGGAGCGGCTAGAGTTGCCAGCTCCAGCAGTGAGCTTAGGGCCTTTGGTGCCATTTTACAGTGTTCCCAGGAGAGAGCAACCACCTGCCACTGCCTGAGCCCCCAGTGAAGAGTTCAGGCCTGCCTGGGCTCTTAAGCCCAGTGTCTCCATCACTGAGCACAGTTCTGTGCTCCCACCCCAACTTGGTCTAGTGCCCAGGTCCACACCCTGGCCCGGGGTCTAGCACCTTGCTGTATCTGATTGTCTATCAGCACCAGGCTGCCTCTGCCCAGAAGGATTGATCATTCCCAACCTGGAGGTAGTGGGACAGCACGTTTCATGGGTCATAGCTTGATCAAGCATCGCTCAAACATCAGGTGAGTTACTGGAAATCTGCAGGGACACCTTAAGTCTTCACAGGGAAATTGCAATCCCTCTGATTCGCACTACTGGAGGGGAAGATACAGGAGCAGCATGAGAAAACACGGGAAGAAAGTGTCCCAAACAAACCTAGATGATATATCAAGAGAACCCAAAGACAGCATGGTAGAAGGAATGACAGAAAGGGAGTTCAGAATGTTCATAATTAAAATGATCCGAGAAGAGAAAGATGTGACGAGAGAGCAAATTCAGGTTATGAATAATCAGCTAATGGAGCAATTGCAAGAAGCAAAAAATCATTTCAATGAAGAGATAGAAGTTATGAAAAAAACAAACAAACAGAAATCCTCGAAGGAAACAAGGAAATGAAGGAAACAATAAACCAAGTTAAAAACTCAATAGAAAGCATAATTAACAGAAGAGATCACTTGGAAGACAGAACCTCAGACAATGAAGACAAAGTATTTAATCTTGAAAACAGTTCAGCAAAACAGAGAAGATGGTTAGGAATCATGGCCAGAACCTCCAAGAAATATGGGACATCATGAAAAGACCAAATTTAAGAGTAATTGGGATTGAGGAAGGCACAGAGATACAAACCAAGGGTATGAATAATCTGTTCAAGGAAATGTGATCAGAAAATTTCCCAAATATCATGAATGAGATGGAAAAACAATTACAAGAAGCTTCCAGGACACCAAACACACAGAATTACAACAGATCCACACCAAGGCACATTATAATGAAAATACCTAACATACAAAACAAAGATAGAATTTTAAAGGCTGTGAGAGAAAAGCATCAGATTACCTACAGGGGGAAACTAATACGGATATCAGCAGATTTCTCAGCCCAGACCCTAAAAG
The DNA here is from genome assembly GCA_020662805.1 of Glaucomys volans. Classification (NCBI taxonomy): domain Eukaryota; kingdom Metazoa; phylum Chordata; class Mammalia; order Rodentia; family Sciuridae; genus Glaucomys; species Glaucomys volans. Next base: position 48,777 of record JAJEJO010053294.1, on the reverse strand, counting down.
CAAGAAGGGCCCGGCAAAACTTATCTTCAGATTGATGATGAAATAAAATTCTTCCATGATAAATAAAGGCTTAAAGAATTCACAAATAGAAAGCTAAAAACCCCCCAAAAACGAAAATGGCAGGAAATACAAGTCATATCTCAATAATAACCCTGAATGTAAATGGCCTAAACTCATCAATCAAAGGACATAGACTGGCAGACTGGATTAAAAAGAAAGACCCAACAATATGCTGCCTTCAAGAGACTCATAGAAAAACATGCCCATAGACTAAAGGTGAAAAGTTGGGAAAAAGCATACCATGCACATGGACTGAGTAAAAAAGCAGGGGTTTCCATCCTCATTTCAAATAAAGCAGACTTCAAGCCAAAGTTAGTCAGAAGGGATAAAGAAGGACATTTCATACTCCTTAAAGGAAGCATAAATCAGCAAGACATAACAATCATAAATATTTATGCACCAAACAATGGTGGACCCATGTATGTCAATCAGATCCTTCTCAACTTCAGGAGCCAAATAGACCAAAACACAATAATACTGGGGGACTTTAACACTCCTATCTCACCTTTGGACAGATCTTCCAAGCAAAAATTGAACAAAGAAACCATAGGACTCAATGACACAATCACTAATTTAGACTTAACAAACATATATAGAATATTCCATCCATCAAAAAGCGAATACACTTTCTTCTCAGCAGCTCAGGGCCCCTTCTCTAAAATAGACCATTTGTTATGCCACAGAGCTACTCTTAGCAAACACAAAAACATAGAGATACTACCTTGTATACCATCAGATCATAATGGAATGAAATTAGGTATCAATGATAAAGTTGAAAACAGAAACTACTCCAAGACCTGGAGATTAAATAATATGATATTGAATGATGCATGGATAACAGAAGACATTGGGGAAAAATTAAAAGATACTTAGAGGTCAACGAGAACAAAGATACAACATATCAAAATATCTGGGACACTATGAAAGCAGTGCTAAGAGGAAAATTCATTGCATGGAGTGCATTTAATAAAAGAATGAAAAGTCAACAAATCAATGACCTCACATTACAGCTCAACACCCTAGAAAAAGAGGAACAGATCATCACCAAAAGTAGTAGAAGACAGGAAATAATCAAAATCAGAGCTGAAATCAATGAAATTGAAACAAAAGAAACAATTCAAAAAATTGACAAAACAAAAAGTTGGTTCTTTGAAAAACTAAACAAAATTAGTAAAACCTTAGCCACACTAAGGAAGAGAAGAAACTGCAAAGAAGAGAGAAACTGCAAATTGCTAAAATTCGGGATGGAAATGGAAATATTACAACAGACAGAATTGAAATACAAAACATAATAAGAAGCTGCTTTGAAAATTTATACTCCAACAAAATAGAAAACCTGGAAGACATCAACAGGTTCCTAGAGGCATATGAGCCACCCATACTGAATCTGGGGGACATACACAACTTAAATAGATCAGTTACAAGCAATGAAATAGAAGAAGACATCAAAAACCTACCAACAAAGAAAAGTCCAGGACCAGATGGATTCACAGCCATGTTCTACAAGATCTTCAAAGAAGAGCTCATTCCAGTACTCCTCAAAGTATTTCATGAAATAGAGGAGGAGGGAACCCTTCCAAACTCATTCTATGAAGCTAATGTCACCCTGATACCAAAACCAGAGAAGGACACATTGAGGAAGGAAATTTTCAGACCCATATCTCTAATGAGCATAGATGCAAAAAATTTTAACAAAATTTTAGTGAATCACATACAAAAGTATATTAAAAAGATAGTGCACCATGATCAAGTGGGTTTCATCCTGGGGATGCAAGGTTGGTTCAACATCCAGAAATCAATAAATGTAATTCACCACATCAACAGACTTAAAGTCAAGAACCACATGATTATTTCAATAGATGCAGAGAAAGCATTTGATAAAATACAGCACCGTTTCATGCTCAAAACACTAGAAAAAATGGGGATAGTGGGGACATTCCTTAACATTGTAAAGGCTATCTATGCTAAGCCCACAGCTAGCATCATTCTAAATGGAGAAAAATTGAAAGCATTCCCCTTGAGAACTGGAACAAGGCAGGGATGCCCTCTTTTACCACCACTATTCAACATTGTTCTTGAAACTCTAGCCAGAGCAATTAGACAGACCAAAACAATTAGAGGAATACGAATAAGAAAATAAGAGCTCAAACTATCCCTATTGGCTGATGACATGATTCTCTATTTAAGAGACCCTAAGAATTCCACCAGAAAACTTCTGGAACTCATAAATGAATTCAGTAAAGTAGCAGGATATAAAATTAATGCTCATAAATCTAATGCATTTTTATTCGTAAGAGATGCATCCACAGAGAAAGAAATCAGGAAAACTACCCCATTCACAATAACCTCAAAAAAAAATAAAATACTTGGGAATCAATCTAACAAAAGAAGTGAAAGACCTCTACAATGAGAACTACAGAACACTAAGGAAAGAAGTTAAAGAGAATTTGAGAAGATGGAAACATCTCCCATATTCTTGGATAGGCAGAATTAATATTGTCAAAATGGCCAAATTTCCAACAGTGATATACAAATTCAATGCAATTCCAATTAAAATCCCAATGATGGACCTCATGGAAATAGAGCAAGCAATCATGAAATTCATTTGGAGAAATAAGAGATCCAGAATAGCTAAAGCAATCCTTAACAAGAAGAGCGAAGCAGGGGTATCACAATACCAGACCTTCAACTATATTACTGAGCAATAGTAACAAAAACAGCATGGTATTGGCACCAAAATAGACAGGGAGAACAATGGTACAGAATAGAGGACACAGAGACAAACCCACATGAATACAGATATCTCATACTTGACAAAGGAGCCAAAAACATACAATGGAGAGAAGACAGCCTCTTCAACAAATGGTGCTGGGAAAACTGGAAATCCATATGCATTAAAATGAAACTAAAGCCATATCTCTCACCTGTACAAAACTCAACTCAAAGTGGATCAAGGACCTAGGAATTAGACCAGAGACTCTGCACCTAATAGAAGAGAAAATAGGTCCAAATCTTCATTACGTTGGCCTAGAACCAGATTTCCTTAACATGACTCCCAAAGCACAAGAAATAAAAGCAGGAATCAATGATTGGGATAGAGTCAAACTAAAAAGGTTTTTTTCAGCAAAGGAAACAATCAGCAATGTGAAGAGAAAGCCTTCAGAGTGGGAGAAAATCTTTGCTACACACACTTCAGATAGAGCACTAATCTCCAAAATCTCAAAATACTCAAAAATCTTTACACCAAGAACACTAATAACCCAATCAATAAATGGGCCAAGGAAATGAACAGACACTTTACAGAGGAAGATCTACAAGCAATCAACAGATTTATGAAAAAATGTTCAACATCCCTTGTTATAAGAGAAATGCAAATCAAAACCACCTTAAGATTTCATCTTACCCCAATTAGAATGTCTCTTATTAAGAATACAGGCAACAACAGGTGTTGGTGAGGATGTGGGGAAAAGGGTACACTCATACATTGCTGGTGGGAGTGCAAGTTGGTGCAGCCACTCTGGAAAGCATTGTGGAGATTCCTTAGAAAACTTGGAATGGATCCACCATTTGACTCTGCTATCCCACTCGTTGGCCTATACACAAAGGACTTGAGATCAGATTACTACAGTGATGCAGCTACATCAATGTTCATAGCTGCTCAATTCACAATAGCTAGATTATGGAATCAACCTAGATGCCCTTCAGTAGATGAATGGATAAAGAAACTGTGGTATATATACACAATGGAATATTATTCAGCCATAAAGAAGAATAAAATTGTGGCATTTGCAGGTAAATGGATGATGTTGGAGACTGTTATGCTAAGTGAGATCAGCCAATCCCAAAAATCCAAAGGCTGAATGGTCTCTCTGATAAGCGAATGATGATGCATAATGTGGGGTGGAAGGGTGGCAAGAATGGAGGAAGGATAGATAGCATAGAGGGAAGGGAGGGGTGGGGGCGGGGTGGGGGGGGAAGAATAATAACAGTATGTGTGACAGACATCATTGTCCTGTGTACATGCATGAACGCACAGATGGTGTGACTCTACTTTGTGTACAAAAAGAGAAACAATAGCTGTACTCCATTTGTGTTCAATGAATCAATAAGTAAATAAAATAATAAAAAATAAAAATAAATAAAAAAAATAAAAGAAATTCTGTGCGTACAAGCATTTATACATTTGCATGATAAGGACTCTGAATAGTCAGAAAATCAGTTGAACTGTCAGAAAGTAAGCGCAAAAGGCACTGCCTCTCGTGTAGAAGCATAGCAGGACACCAGAACAAAGTGTTATAAAAAGATTCAAATCCTTTCAACCCAGTTCTGGCAGTCCCAGCACTGTTTCTCAGCCTGGCTCCAGGCAAGGGCAAATCATCCTGATGTGTGTCAGGGATACTAGCCCCAGGTTAAAATAAATCCAGGAAATCTTCCTGGACTATGGAAAAATGAAAAGGACCTGGCCTCCGACCTGAGTACCAGTTCCATTTTTCCCATGGGAATAAAACCCCAGAGTTTGAGATCAGGTCTCAGTTCATTGCTTCTGCTGGCAGGTGGGGGTCTATGAGGACTACAGACCTGGCTGATTTCTTTCTGGATTTCTGTCTCATGGGTTTGAAGAATGACATCCACAGATGGTGGAAAAAGTTAAAAGTGAAAATAGTAAGATTTGATTGAATGAGAGGAGCTCACATGATGGCAGGGCAAACCTGGTAGAGGTTTTTTTCTCTTGGGTGTACTAGTGTAGCAACTTATATTACTTATAAGAAAGGGCATTGGCCAGAGTTCATGCTAAACAGATATTTAAAAAGAAAAGTGTTGGGGCTACTGGTTGGAATCTATAATATACAGGTATTGGGATCTTACCAGGGTTATTGGCTTAACTCATGACTTTCCAATTGGCTATGCCCTTTTAGTACTTGAGTCTGAACTTTTCTGTAATCTCCATTTGGGTCCACCCCCACTTCATTTTCCTGCCACTCTAGGACAAAGATGTTGACTGGAATGTTTAAAATGTTTCTACATGTTAATATTCACCGGTGAAGGTTGCCAGTGTAAAAATGGGTTCCAGCACTATTAGATTATAACATGCGGACAAAAATTATCTCCCCTTTTAGGATCTGACAGGATGCCCCATTTGTTCAGGTGACACTCTGGGTGGAACCCTTCCTGCTGCCCACAGAGCTAAAATACAAGGGCCTCCTGGAGTTCCCTGTATGCAGGGACCTGTGTTATGGCCCTGCTGGTTTCTACAGAGAGAGATCCCTTAGTCTCTGAAGGTCAATGTGTCCTTCATTGGACAGGGTGCCCTGGACATAAGAAAACAATCTTCAATGGACAGAGGGGATAAACTGATATAAACCCATCGCAACTAGCTGATTGTGCCTAAATGGTATATAATGCCTGGAAAGAACAGAAACAAAAGCCAACCCATGTTTTGTTGGCAGCCTCTGCAAAGGGATTTTCAAGAAAGCCTAGTAAAAAGGATGGAAAGGGTTTATTCCATTGAATATCAGTATGCTTACTGTAAGAAAAAAGCCTCAAAGAGTCTCTGGGTACAACTGAGAGTGACTAATTCACTTAAACTTGATGACAATATGATAATGGTAAAGAAGACAGGTCAGGCTCAACAATATCCAGTGTTCCAACCCCTTGAATGCAACCTGGGAAAAGAAAAGATTTAGGCACAGTATTGTCTGATCACTCTCCTGGGGTAAAATTTGTTTTGTAAATTAAATTAACAGATAACATTCTCATCCAAAAAGCAACAACTTCATTTTCAAGTGCCTCCCAGGTAAAGCAAACAAAGCTTGCTCTGCTGGAGGTCTATTGGAGTGAGTAAGGCCATTTGGGCCAAAGGGACCTTGGGAAAAATGTTCAGTGTGATCTTAAATAAGATTTTGCTTGAGGAGGAAATAACTTTCCCCAGGAATAAACATTATCCCCCTAAAGAGAGAGGCATTAATGGGAGTCCTTTCTCTTCTGGACAAATTTTTAAAACAGGAATTGAGTCAACTTTGCCAGACACCCTACAACATGCCTATTCTGCCTGTTAAGAAACTTCATACTGATGAGTACCAATTTGTGTAAGACTTGAGAGCTATAAAATATTTGAAGTGTAATGTCCATTACTTTTAGAACTTTGTCTTTGGCAGAGAACAAGATGGTTTAAAATGTTGACTAGCCTCATTTTTCATAGGTAACCTAAAATTAACAGTTAAAAATGAATAAACTATATTTAACACAAATGGGATAAACATTTACAAATGTGTTTATTAGAGGAGACATCTGCTTAATTTGCAAAATTATAATACTAAAACATTAACTCCTAAATTTAAATTAAAGTACTCTTTTCTTTTTAAATTCCATAAGGTTACATATAGTTGGGTCTATTAAATGTTTTCTTATAAGTTAGTAAATGGAAAGACAGTTTTAAAGTTGCTATGCTTCTGGACCTAAAGTAAAAGCAAAGTTATTATGTGTTAAAATTCTAATAAATAATTCTATGTAATTCTATGTGCAGGAGTAAAAAAAGTTTCAGCTTTGCTTTGAGTAAAGTACTGCAAAAAGTATAAAGTGTTTCACCTTATTAAAAAGGAATAATTTGTCACAATTCAGAAATTTCATAAGGATTGTTTCAAAATATAAATTTAATAAAGAGTCAACAACTGAAAAAAGATATAAAAAGTTATAAATATGGAAGTATATTTTAGTACAGAAAATTGGGAGGAAAAAGAAATGTTTCTGGATGAGAAAGTATTTTGAATGATAAAGTAATATTTTTGTGCTAAAATCCAAGATGAAAGAGAGGAAATAACTGAAAAATGTACAAAAGTTGTAGAATGTCTAAATAAATTGCATAGTTTTGTGCAAGACAATCTCACAAAGTTTTTGTATGTGATTAAGTTGGCTATAAGTAGTATAGTCAGTACAAAATTATTTCAGGAATTTTCTAAGATCAAACAAAATTTAAAACATTTTTCTGCTCTTAACTACCAAGATAATATAATGTTTCAGTTAGTTTTATTACTTACGGAAACTAAGTCATCAAGGATTTAGGATTTACACCTGTTTTAAAGGCTTTTGAACGGTTACGTTATAACTGCTTAAATAAACACTTGTTACTTATATATAAATTGTAACACTCATATATATATAAATTGTTATATATAACATATATATAAATATGTGTTATATATAATTATAACACTCTGATTATAATTTAAATATATATAAATATGTTATATATAAATATATGTTATATATATAAATTATAACACTCCAATTATAATTTAAATGTATTTTTGAAAGATAATCCAGAGAGAGAACCTGGTTTGTTTAAAGGTTGACAGCATGGAACATGGAAACATTTTGCAACTTATTTCCATAAAAAGAAATTTAAAAGCTCTCAGCTTGTGTTTGATTCATGATACAAATTTAATGTTTATTGTGTTAAATGATATTCATATAGACTCAGGAAACAATATATAAGAACTTTGTAAAATGATATATAAGTAAGAGGCAGCTGGTCATGGTGGCACACACCTGTAATCACAGCAGCTTGGGAGGCTGAGGCAGGAGGATCACAAGTTCAAAGCCAGCCTCAGCAACATAGCGTGGACCTAAGCAACTCAGTGAGACCCTGAATCTAAATAAAATATAAAAAAAGGCTGGGGATGTGGCTCAGTGGCTAAGGGTTAAGTGCCTTTGGGTTCAATCCTTGGTACCAGAAAAAAAAATGAGGTAAATATCAGCTTCATAAATAAAACACTTTAGGATTGGTCAAGAGCCTCATGTCACCTGAGATCAGGCTCTGCCTCTGACCCTACTCTATATTAGGATGGCTCCAAGTAGACTAGACTTAACTTCAGTTAGTGATGTTCAAAGGATAGATTTTTGTTGTAAAGATTACTGTGATCTCAACATAAACAGGGGATATAATACAAAATTAAGTAAATTTTTGTATGAATTATGAAAGATATTTAAAGTTGTAAAAGTGTTCTAAAAGAAATTTAAGTTTATAAAGGAGCTCATATGGAATTGAGTTGATTAATTTATGGGCCTTTGTGGAAACAATAGATTTCAAATATACATTTAGTGCTCTTATAGAGATTATATTTTGTGGTTCAAATCTATTATACAAACTGAATGTTTTCACTCTTGTTAATTCCATTTCATATTTTCCTTGTAAAACTTTGTAACTTTTGCTTGTTAGTGTTTCCAAAAGTACTGCCTCTAACAGAACAACCTATTAATTTGAGATAACAAACCATCACCTACAGGACAGATAAGATATAAGGCTGACTTTCAGTATAATATTGATTCCTGTTAAATAGAAGGGGTAACTATACAATTATAGACACCAAAGTTAAAACTCATTACTTCTATTTCAAGACTGATGAAAATGGCCTGCTAAATGCTTAAAACCAAAGCTTGGAGACTAAAGTCAAAGAACATGAGCCAAGGAGAAAGCAGCCAATATTTTGGTCCTCATATTTTAAGGTCAGCCAGGATCCAGTGAATGATGGGAACCCTCTGAGACAGATAAGCCACCCCTATGCAGCTAGGAAAAGGGTCTCAGAGAAGAAAAGGAGGAAGAAAGAACTAGGAAGTCAAGCTTCTGACTCCAGTTACACAAGGAGAGTCCCTTAGCCCCTGGATAAGGCCAACCGCAAAAGGTGTCCTGTGCCAACAGACCCTCACCCAAACCCTTGTGTTGATCAAGGCTTAGAAATCACTTTTCTCCATATTTGCTGAAGAAGGAAAAATAGAGTTGATTGACCCCCTTTCTGAACCCACCAAACATATATAGGGACAGATCAAGTCCATAAAATCCCCTAGACAACAGATACCCATGGGCATCCCTCTCTTGGTACCCCCTCCCTCTTTGGGAGCTCTGTTTTCTTTCTATTACTCTAATAATCCTGTTACTTCGCTCACATCCTTGTGTCTGTGGATTTCCTTCTTTGAATTTACAAGACAAAGAACTTACCTGTTATCCACAATTTGTTACATAAGGGCTATCCAACTCTAGTAAGTTACCCAACCTCCTGATTAGAGAGATAGAGAGAACCCTAGAAAAGGGCTTTCTGTAGGATTATTGAAAAGGTAATGTCCACTTACGCTTCAAATGGAAGCTATGCATGCCTGACTCACCCTAGCAGATGGCACAACTGATAGAGAAAGGCTAAAGGGACAAAGAGGCTTCTCTGAGGAATTTCACCTGACCCTAAGAGAAAATAAGAATAAGGCCAATTTTGACCAACTTGGTTTTAAACACCTGGCAGGAAAGTATAACCAAAGCAAGCCATACATGAACAATTAAAAGGAAAGACAATGTTTTTTAATGTAATTTAGGATGTTTACTTGTGTGTCTGCCCTACCACAAGTAAATGAAGCTAGAGGTTATAAAGGAAGGGTTCTTATATAGGAGTACCTAATAATAAATATCACAAAGGACTCTAGAGTCATAATTTTATCCTGAGTTTTAGATACTAACTGAAATACTAAATGTTTTTGCACAAATTGTTTACAAAATGTAATGCTTTATTGTCTTGTTTATTGTTGTCCTAGCATTCTCTCTACCCTATGTGTGCCTTGTCCAGTCACTTGCCATTTGCCACCATGAACCTTGGATTGCCCTGATGCTAAATACCCTTAATTGTCCATGCTCCCTGAGAGACAAAAAGAATTTTGTGTCACTTCCCTTCAACTTTGTCATCAATTAGCAGGAAGCAGATTGGAGATGGCATTGCCCATGGAAGCAGATTGGAGATGGCATTGCCCATTTTTCCATAAAAATGGAATATAGAAATTGAAGTGGGGAAGTGAAACAGTGGTCCACCTCATGCTTTGAATATAGACCTTGCTACTGTGCCACTGAGGTTTATTTTAAAATACGTATTTTTTCCTCTTTCTCTCTCTCTCTTTCTCTCCCTCTCTCTCCCTAACTCCCCCAGGGGAAATAGAATCACTTTGAATTACTTTATTCCCACTCTAGGCCTAGTTATCTGTCCTTGAACACATACCCAATGCAGGAACTAAGTAATTCAGACTTCAGAGATGTTGTCAGAATATCTAGGAAATGACCATCTCCCAAATTAACAAGTGAATCACAGCCTCCACCACAGGAACAACCAAAATGTAGCCTTTGAATCACCTCTTTTAAAACTTTCTGTTCACCAGGATGGGGAGAATCAGTCTCTAGGACAGGAATTCCCTGTTTCTCCTTTGCTGCAAAGCAATAAAACTTTTTTTTTCTTTTTTCTCAAAACTGCATCCATGTTATTGGATTGGCATTGGGGAAAAGGACCAAAATTTGGATAACAACAGTATTTTTGTGATTTGTATTTATGCCTTTGTTATAATTCCTTCATAAAACCAAATTTGAAGAAAAATCACAGGCACTCCCGAAATAAAAATTTCACATAATTGTTACACATTTTTGCAATGTCATTTATCTGTTATTTATTATTTATTATGAACTTACAAGTAGTCAAGCCTAGAATATTATTCGATGGTGTTCACCCCTTGCGTTAGTTATTTATACAGATTTGTGACCATATTTTCCATTATTATGTATCCATTAGAATTGTTATTCAAGGTCACCTTATCTGTATTAACCATAGCAAACTATTTCTTCCTATCTTAGTTTGCTGGGACTGTCATAACTTATTAGCACAGACTGGGTGGCTTAATCATCATGAATTTATTTTATACCATATCTGGAGGCTGGAAGTACAAAGTCAAAGTGCCATAAACTTTGTTTGCTTTTGTGGACCATGAGGAAAACGTCTGTTCCAGGCCTCTCCCCCTTGGCTTGTAGATAGATGTCCTTCTCCCTATGTCTTCACACTGTCTTCCCTCTGTGCGTATGTATTCAAATTACCTCTTCTTATGAGGACACAAGTCTTATTTTACTAGGAAACCATCTAAAGATATCCTTATATCTGAAGTTCATTTTTAAAGTCCCTATTTCCAAATATTGCCACATTCTGAGATATAAGGGGTGAGGACTTCAACACAGGAAAGTTAGAGGGACACAATTCAGCAAAAAATTCCCTTTGAACTACTTGATTTGTTTAAGGTACAATTCAGATGTAGTTTTATATTGTTTAAAGGTGAAAAACAGTGTGTTTTTCTTTGTCTTTTTATGTTTAAAATTGATTTTGGCTTACATGTTTCTGATGACTGATCACAATTCTTTGAGACTTGATGGTAAAAAACTGGTTATTTACTCCTCAAACACATTAAAATAGGATTCAAAACATAAACAAATAAACTTGGCCATACTCCCTGGGTCTTTGGAAGCCTATCAGGAGTCTCTAAATTTATAGTCAATTTTAGTGTCAAAATGTTTTTTCTCCTAATTATTTCACCTGCATTGGATTTAAACCCCTCCTTGGCCAGTTGACTGTTCTTCTCATCTTTAGTTCTTTCTTCCTCCACCAAAGGAGATACCAACTTGTTACTTTCCTCAGTGAAAGCCTTCATTGATACATCATTGTATGCAAGATAAAATGCACAGTTTTAAGCCTGACCTCCATTATGCAGCAACAGTTTATCTATCTGGCTGGACTGTCCTACACTATCCCAATACCTCAAAAATACTGTACCACATATGTGCTTCATTTTCTGCATCCATAATTTTACTCATGTTGACCTTGTTCCATTTCTTCAGATTACCATGTCAAAGCTTTTTTTTATTTTACTTTTACTTCTTATTTTACTTCAAAGGCCTGTTTAAGTGCAATGTCCTCCCATAGGCCTTCCTATATCCAGTCATTTTTCTACATATTAATCTGCTTTACTTTCTTGGAACTACTATATAATACTTACCATAGTCTGTTTTTTATTAGTTACTAAGTACATTTTTTTGCCTCTACCATTTATTTGGAAGACATGGATAAGGGGAGAACAAAGCCTGAATCATTCTCATATTTAAAATCCCTATATTTGAGAACCTTGCACATAATAGGCATTTCATGAGTATTAACTGAATTTAATTGAAGCATATAAAATGAAAAATGACAGATGATTGATTAAAATAAATTATATCAATTTTGTGGCTATCTGATTGAGTTTGCTGATGAATATGATACTGAGCTTTATTTTGATATCTTTAGAATTGTTTGAAAGTGGAGTCATATTTTCTCTTTTTTATATAAACTCTGAATCCTAAATAATTATTCTTATTTCTCATGACAGCTGTATAATTTCATTCTCAAATGTAAAACAAATAGGTTTCAGTAGGAGTTTCATTGTCAGAAGGTAATTATGGTTACAGAAGCTAGGCAAGCCAAAAAGAAGGGCACTTTGGTAAATGTGGCCCTCAAAAGTCTAACAGGACAATTAGCATCTGAATTAACATTAGCCCTGGAAGAAAGAGTTTCAAAATTATTTCTCATCCACTTTAATAAGACTTTATTATAGAAACCCTGAGGTATTCTTTTTATCTCACATGGAAGAGTATAATTAGACACAAATTGATGGGCCTGTGCCTGTTGTAAAACTAAAATTTATAACAGATGATTTTGAGCCTGTTTTTTTGCCTGCTATTATGCCTCAAAACCATCTGCAAGTGCTGTAACTAATCTTCTAAAATAATCAGTATCCAATCTGCACACCATTTCCCATTTCCTGATGTACAAACCATTATGAGAGCAGCCAGGTGCAATTCTTTCACAGCTTTTCCCAAACACTATTGAGCATCTAATGACTTTGACAAAATTATCTTCATTAGAGTCTTGAACACTAATCCACTTTGTCTTGGTGAAGTTATTGTGAAGTAAAATGAGTTTTTGGTGATCTCCTGCCTGAAAAAAATTTTTGTTTTAGGTACATTGCCCCTAAAATGTTTTATGTTGAAACTCTTCAATGTCCCTGTGGTTCAGTAATTAAATTTATACTATGGATTATTAGTAATCTCTTTGTATAATATTTTTCAATTTATCTTGAATAATTAAAATCTGGTAAAATATAGTCTGCAACAATTTGTATTTTTCTAAAGATATAGTGTTCGATAGACTCTGTCAAGAATATTGAAATAATAATGCAAAGTTCTTCAATATGAGAACAATTCTTATCAATTCCAGCCAAACATCCTTACTTACCTTCCCAATGGCCTAACTTAAAAATAAATTGAAATATTGACCTGTTCCTGATATGAAAATATTTATTAGTCAGCAGAAATGTAAAACTAAACAAAGAAAGCAGTTTTCTTATAAACCAGATATGCTTCATGAATTTAAGCCTGTGGAAAAAAGTCAAAACGTGGCTTTAAATAGTGGGTAGAGTATGGAATACAATAATTCCACTGTCCATTGAAAATATTTTCTTTAGATATTGGTAACCATTACTGGCACCTTACCTTTTTATTATAACAGTAAACAGAGGCATGGGCCTACATATTCCATGACTTATGCTACATAATTTGGATGAAGAGTACCACATGATAAAAGTCAAGTAGGGTTTGAGGGTTTTTAGCTGAGAATGTTCCAGAAAGTGATATGTGACTCATTTTTAGATTATATTGGTTCTTGCAACCTAGTATATCACCTCTTAGGAAATCCATTACATAAATATAAACTCAAATTGTTGCAGCTTTAGGGCTTTTTACCTCACTTCTTACTACCTTCATGATTGACTTTAATATATCATTTCAATTTGGTTTCATGGTCAAAGCATTTGATGACCTTTATTTTCTTTCTTACTTTCCTACTTGTCTCTTCAGTGGCTTATATTTCTGAAAAATTCTACAGGCAGCATATCTACCTATTCAATGTCCTTTCTATAAGAGCTTGTCCCAGAAGACTAAAAATTTTCAGAGAGCACATCTTAGACAACACAGACATGCATTTGTTATAATTAAAATAATTAAACTGCTTATTTTAGAAAAATAATAGAGTACTAACTTTAGTATTATGTGTAAAGCAGTTTTATTCTCATCTAATAATACTGGAGAAAGTGACTTTGTTCAGAGATTGTTTGGTCCAAATACAATCATTTTTCAGATTGGAAAATTGAACACTCAGAAGGAAAACAAAATAAAACAAAAAACAAACAAGTAGCTAGAGTTGGAGTTTTAACAAATAATACAGTATTGAATGATGCATGGATAACAGAAGACATCAACAGGGAGATAAAAAAAATTCTTAGAGGTAAATGACAAAAAGGATATAACATTATCAAAATATCTGGGACACCTTGAAAGCAGTACTAAGAAGAAAATTCATTGCATTGAGCGCACTCAATAAAAAAAGAAAAAGTCAACAATTAAACGACCTAACATTATAGCTCAAAGCCCTAGGAAAAGAAAGGAAGAACACCAAAAGTAGTAGAAGACAGGAAATAATTAAAATCAGAGCTGAAATCAATGAAATTGAAACAAAAGAAATGTTGGGAGCCATGAAGGACACTTCAGCTAAGAGAGAAGCAAAGCTTAACTCGTAGGCTTAGCCTAGGAAAATGACACCTAACTCTTAAGCTGCTCCTCACTTCCTGGAGTGCAGACACATCCTGAGGCCTTGGGGCGTTACCAGAGGTAATGACAGCGAATTGGACCACCACTGGGGATTGGCCCACGATAGTTCTGTAAACGTGATCAGTTCATGCCCGCTGTACCTTCATATGGGAGCTAACTTTCGTGAACCATTTATGGCCTGCTAACTTTTAAGCTGATTGGTCCCCTCCTGGCCCTCACCCTGCATAAGAGATGTGTGACTACCTCAATAAACGAGTTCCTGCTGTGACTGGTCTCCCTGATGAGTCTGATTGTCCTCCACTGGAGGGCTGGGTGCGGGGGTCAGCTGGCTTTTGCCTTTCCTGGTCTGGCCTTTTCAGGGTGTGCTTCTTTCCCCTTTTTGCGGATAGAGAGTGGCGAAGGGGCTAAAAACTCCAACAAAGAAACAATTCAAAACATTGGCAAAACAAAAGTTGGCTCTTTGAAAAAGTAACCAAAATAGATGAACCCTTAGCAACACTAACAAAGAGAAGGAGAAACTCAAGTTACTAAAATCCATGATGAAAAAGTAAATATCACAACAGACACCAGTGAAATACAAAATAAAATTAGAAGTTATTTTGAAAATCTATACTCCAACAGAATAGAAAATCTTAAGACATTGACAAATTTATACAGACATATAATCCTCCCAAACTGAACCAGGAGGACATACACAATTTAAACAGATCAATTTCAAGCAATGAAATAGAAGTCATCAAAAGCCTACCAACCAAGAATAGCCTGCAGATGGATTCTCAGTACAGTTCTACAAGACCTTCAAAGAAGAACTTATACCAATACTCCTGAAAGTATTTCATGAAATAGAAAATGAGGGAACCCTTCCAAATTCATTCTATGAAGCTAGTATCACTCTGATACCAAAACCAAATAAAGACACATCTAGAAAAGAAAACTTTATACCAATATCTCTGATGAATATAGACGCATAAATCCTGAACAAAATTCTGGCAAATCACTTACCAATACATACTAAGAAGACAGTGCACCCCGATCAAGTGGGGTTTAACCCAGGGATGCAAGGTTGGTTCAACTTCCAGAATTCAATAAATGTAATACATCATATCAATAGACTTAAGGTTAAGAATCGTATGATTATTTTGATAGATGCTGAAAAAGCATTTGACAAAATACAACACCCCTTCATGCTCAAAACACTAGAAAAAATAGGGATGGTAGGAACATACCTCAACATTGTGAAGGCTACTTATGCTAAACCCATTGCCAACATTATTCTTAATGGAGAAAAACTGAAAACATTCCCTTTAAAAACTGGAACAAGTCAGGGATACCCACTGTCACCACTTCCATTCAACACTGTGCTTGAAATGCTCACCAGAGCAATTAGAGAGACCACAGAAATTAAATGTGCACAAGTAGGAAAAGATCTCAAGCAGTCACTGTTTGCTAATGACATGATCCTATATTTAGAGGATCCAAAAAATTCAACAAGGAAACTTTTAGACATAATTAATGAATTCAGCAAAAATAGCAGGATATAAAATGAACACACATAAATCAAATGCATTTTTCTACATAAGCAATGAATCATCTGAAGGCAAAATGAGGAAAACAACTCCATTCACAATAGCCTCAAATAAAATAAAATATTTGGCATAAATCGAACAAAAGAGGTGAAAAACCTCTACAATGAAAACTACAGAACATTAAAGAAAAAATTGAGGAAGACCTTAGAAGATGGAAAGATCTGCCATGTTCTTGGATAGGCAGAATTAATATTATCAAAATGGCCATACTTCCAAAAGTGATATACAAATTTAGTGCAATTCCAAAAAAAATTCCAATGACATTCCTCACAGAAATAGAAAAAAGCAATCATGAAATTCATGTGGAAGGGCAAAAGACCCAGAATAGCCAAAACAATCCTGGGCAGGAAGAATGATGCAGGAGAATTCACAATACCAGACCTTAAAATCTACTATAGAGCAATAATTACAAAAACAGCATGGTATTGGCACCAAAATAAACAGGTAGACGAATGGTACAGAATAGAAGACACAGAGACAAACCCACATTAGTACAGTTATCTCATACAAGACAAAGGTGCCAAAAACATGCAATGGAGAAATGATAGCCTCTTCAACAAATGGTGCTGGCAAAACTGGAAATCCTTATGCAATAAAATGAAATTAATCCCTATCTCTCACCCTGTATGAAACTCAAGTCAAAATGGATCAAGGATCTAGGAATTAGACCTGAGGCTCTTCACCAAATAGAGGAAATAGTAGGCCCGAATCTTCTTCATGTTGGCTTAGGACCAGACTTTCTCAACATGACCACCAGAGTGCAAGAAATAAAAGGAAGAATCAATAAATGGTATGGATTCAATCTAAAAACTTTTTCTCAGCAAAAGAAACAATTAATAATGTGAAAAGAGAGCCTACAGAGTGGGAAAAAATCTTTTCCACACACACTTCAGACAGAGCACTGATCTCCAAAATTTATAAAGAACTTACAAAACTTTATACCAAAAATACAAAGAACCCAATCAATAAATGGGCTATGGAACTGGGCAGACCCTTCACAGAAGATGATATACGGGTGATCAACAAATATATGAAAAAGTGCTCATCATCTCTAGTAATTAGAGAAATGCAAATTAAAACCACCCTAAGTTTTCATCTAACTCCAATTAGAATGGCTATTCTCAGGAATGCAAGCAATAATAAGTGTTGGCGTGGATGTGGAGAGAAAGGCACACTCATATATTGCTGGTGGAGTTTCAAATTGGTGTGACCACTCTGGAAAGTAGTATGGAGATTCCTCAAAAAACTTGGAATGGACCCACCATTTGACCCAGCTGTCCCACTCCTCGGGTAATACCCAAAGGACTTAAAATCAGCAAAGTAGAGGGATGCAGCCACATCTATGTTCATAGCTGTTCAATTCACAATTGCTAGAATGTGGAACCAACCTAGATGCCCTTGAACTAAAGAATGTATAAAGAAACTGTGGCATATATACACGATGGAATATTACTCAGCCATAAAGGAAAACAAAACTATGGCATTTGCTGGTAAATGGATAGAGTTGGAGAATATCATGCTAAGTGAAATAAGTCAAGCTGAAAGAATTGAAGGCCAAATGTTTTCTCTGATCAGTGGAGGCTGATACATAATGGGGCAGGGGGGTTATGGGAGATAAGAAAAGAATGGAGGAAGAATGGATGTTGTAGAGGAAAATGGGATGGGAGGGGGTAGGAAAAGGAAAGGTAGTAGACTGAGACAGACAGTATTACCCTACGTATATGTAAGATTATATGAATCATGTGAATCTACATTGTGAAAAAAAAGATATATTCCCTGCTATACAATTACATCAAAATGGGTTCTACTGTCATGTATAATTAAAAAGGAGAAATGATAAAATAAAAAGGTAGTGCACAATGATCAAGTGGGTTTCATCCCAGGGATGCAAGGTTGGTTCAACATCTGGAAATCTATAAATGTAATTCATCATGTCAACAGGCTTAAAGTTAAGAATCACATGATTATTTCAATAGATGCAGAAAAAGCATTTGATAAAATACAGCGCCCCTTCATATTCAAAACATTAGAAGGAAATAGGGATAGTAGGAATATACCTCAACATTGTAAAGGCTATCTATGCTAAGAATTTTAGATTTTAAAAAATTGACAAACCATTTTCATAAGTGGTTAACATCTTGCATTCCTGCTATAAATTGTATGGAATATACAGATCCTGCAACCTCACCAGTATTTGGCATTGCAAATATATATATATATGTGTGTGTGTGTATATATATATATATATGTATATATATACACTTATATAGTTAATTTATTAAATTAAATTAGTTAAATTTAAATTTATTAAATTAAATTTATTTAATTAAATCCAATTTATTAAATTAAATTAGTTAAATTAGTTAAATTATTAGTCTAATATTTCTATCGTGATATTTCATTGTGATTTAAATCTTTTTTTTCTGTAATGACTGATGATATTCAATGTCTTTCAGATTTTTTTGTCATGGGAAACTAATTCTTCAGTGAAATATATTCCATGTCTTTTAGCAATTTCATAAATGGATTATTTGGGGGTTTTTTCCACTTTTGAAGTTTAGGTTACTTAAAACTTTACAATACTTTAAATTATTTTTAAAAATTTAGAAGCGTGTCCCTTTATGAGACATCCAGTTCAAAAATATTTTTCTGAACTATGCCTTGCCTTTTCATATTCTTAATAGTGTCTTTTGTAGAACAAGAGTTTTAACTTTTGTTGAAATTCAGTTTATCAAATTTTATTCATTTATTGATGTTAAGTTAAACACAAATCACAGCCTAGGCAAACTGGCAGTGGAATACAGGACTCTACAGAATGTAATCATGAAGTAAATGTACAGGGGAAGCTGGTCATGTCTCTTATCTCAGACCTTTAGTTGAGAATCAAAACAGAATGATTGTGGTTGTAAAGTAAAAGAGTGTACTCATAAGACATCTAAAGAATTCCACCTAGAGCTAAAGGAAACAGGATGACCAAATATAATGTAATATTCCTGGGAGAGAAGAAAGCAAAGAGATTCTGAATAAAATATGGTTGTTTATTGACAATATATCAACATAGTTTCAATAGTTGTGACAAATGTACATTAGTAATATAAGACAATAATAACAGCAAAAGCAGTGTGGGACATAAAGGAGCTCTCTAAAACCTTGGTAATTTTTTTGTAAATCTTAAACTATTCTTAAATGAATGATTATTTTAAAATTTAAAAAGAAAATAAAGAACTCTACTTGCACCATGGGCATGCAACCTACTTTATATATTCCCCCTGCTTGCTGGTGCAGTACTGCCCTCCATTTTATCCTCCTGCTACCACTTCCATTCACCACCTCTATTCTTTTCTTGAAGTTCTTTGGGATCTATAACCAGTATGTTGGGGCATTTGTAGTCCTGCAGTTGTAGAAGGGATCATTCTTTTGCTGTCATATCTTAATACTTTATTAAGTATTCCATATTTTACCTTATGTTTACTTTTAGTAGTTTTATAGTTTAAAACTTTGCATTTAAGTCCACACTCTATTTTGACTTAATTTTTCTATAAAGTGAAAGGTTTTAGTTCGAGGTGCAAACTTTTTGCCTTTGATATGCAAATATTTCAACACTGTTTTAGAAAAAGCCATCCTTCCTTTATTGAATTACTTTTGTGCTTATGTCCATTTTTCACTCATTGATCTATATGTCTATTCCTCCAAAAATTACACTATTAAATCTTATACATAGGTAGAGTGATTCCACCCACTTTATTCTTACTTTTCTAAAATGTTTCAGAAATTCTAGTTTTTTTTCCTTTCCATATGACTTTCAAAGTAATCTAATCTATACCTACAAAATGTCTTTCTGCCAAATCAATAGCATCATGTTAAGTCTGTTCATCAATTTAGTGAGAGTTGACATCCTTACCTTATCTTTACCATGTTCAGTCTTCAAATCTAAGTGTACAGCTTATATTTCCATTTAGTTATACTATCTATGATTCATTTTGTCAGTGTTTTGTAGTTTTCAATATATAAGTTGGATGTATTTCATTGGATTGACACCTAGTCATTTCATTTTATGGGTGATTATAAATTGCATTTTTATGAATTTCATTTTCCTTGTGTTCATTACTAATATACAGAAATATATTTCATTTTTATATTGTAAAGTAGAAGTGTACTCTTTTATTGATATCTTGTGATACCTCTTTTGAATCATATTTGAATTTAAGTTCTCAA
Organism: Glaucomys volans; assembly: GCA_020662805.1. Taxonomy (NCBI): domain Eukaryota; kingdom Metazoa; phylum Chordata; class Mammalia; order Rodentia; family Sciuridae; genus Glaucomys; species Glaucomys volans. Next base: position 28,434 of record JAJEJO010053294.1, on the reverse strand, counting down.
AGTTCATATTATTCCATGCAATATTATTCTCTAAGACATCAAGAATGTGGTTAATGTGTCATTATAAGATGTTCCATCAATGTCTCCAGGACTTCATTTAACACTCTGACACTCATTCTGTGAGTTTTAACTCTGACACTGTTTTGATTTAACAAGAAGATATAAATGTAAATTTTTTAGTTAACAATAAATTTCAACCTAAAATATTCCCTAAAAATTTTGCTGACTGAAAATGCTGATTAGTTCAAATTATGCAGGCAGCCAGTAATAACAGTGTACATAACTCAGTTAAATTTTAGGGCAACATGAACAACTAAGACCAACATCTATATATGTTCCCACACATAGAGATAATGCAACAATGAGGCAAAAACTACATCACAACTTCCTCCTGGTCAAAATTTATAAGATTCATTCTGTTGTTAAAATGAATTCTAATTTCAAGGATGGTGAAATGTAAAAGATGTGTAATATACAAATTTTTCACAAAGAGAACTTTTTACCACAAATATCCCCATTGAATTTAAGTTGTAAGAGAGCAAGGGATTTATCATCTTTATCCCTCTTTCTTCAATATCCAAAACTGCCTGGAAAATAGTAAATATTCAATAAATATGTGATGATGCATTAATTGTAATTAAGATTCAAAGTATTCAGATTACTTAACCTCTCTAATTCTCCAAAAATTTATCTCTTTTTAACTGAGGAATTGTTTTCAATTTTCTCATAAACCAAGCTAACACTGATATCTCCTTTCATTTAAAAATATCATTCATAACTACTTGCTTTAATAATGATTTTAGTTCTCATACTCTATAACAATCTGCTTGCTTTATTTAATTTTTGTTTTACATTTTAGATATTTTCCAATACATAGCCACTAAATCAATCATTTAATCATTTTAATTTCTTTAATTAATGATTAAAAACTAAAAAGGGATGGGGATATGGCTCAGTGGTAAAGCAATGTTGTGTTTGATCCTTAGTACCAAAAAATAGTATTAAGATAATTTAAACCAAATAAAACAGTTTATGGAGTTTAGAGAAACATTGGATTAGGAACTGCTAAATATTTAGAATTAATCCATGACAAGAGGACTCAATAAAAAAAATGTTTACAATGAACAACAGCATCACTTACAGAACATTTTTGAGGGAATTAATTTAAAACCAGGAATGAGTACACATATCTCATATGGTTATTGTGAGAATTAAAGAAAATATTTATTAATCCACAATGTCAGTCCCTGTATCTAATCCAGGCTTTATCAAAATGAATGAATACCTAAATGTAAGAACTAAAATTTAAAAACTCATGGAAGTAAATGCAGATGTAAATATTCCTTACCTTGGATTAGGAAACAGATTTTTAAATATTATAAGCAAGAAAAGACAGAAAGCTGAACTTTATCAAAATTAAAAATTCTTTTACACCTAAGGACACTAACAAGGAAGAGAAACAATAACCTTCAGAATTGGAGAAAATGTTTTCAATTAATGTATCTAATACAGATGTAATATCTAGAATATGTAGAGAGCTTCTATAAATCAACACCTTAAAACAAAATAGACCAATGATTAAACAGGCAATTTAAATAGATATTTTTGAAAGGGGACATAAAATGGCCAAAAAAACCCCCATATGAAAATGTACTCAACATCATAATTAATTTGGGAACTGTAAATCAAAACTAAAGTAAGATCCCATTTCATACCCATTAATGTAACTGGAATTTTACATATTGGAAAATACTTCATTGTAAAATGCCATAATCGATAGGAAGAAATGTTTTAGTTTTCTAAGTGTAAAAAAATGTTGATTGATATTATCAAGCAATTCCATTTATATATATTTACCAAAGAAAAATGAAAACAAATATTCATGCAAAGGCTTGTGCATGAATACTCATTACAGCATTATTCATAAGAGCCAACAAGTAGAAACAACCCAAATGTGTCTAAACTGAAGAGTGCATAAACAAATGTGGTATATCCAAGTAATGAAATATCATTAAACCATCAAAAATAATGTAAAGTTGGTATATACTACATAACTAGACTTTGAAAATCTTATAATAAATGGAAGAAGCCAGATACAAAAGGCCACATGTGTGATTCTGTTGTCCAGAAAACACATATCCAGAGACCTAAACTAAATCAGTGTTTTCCAAGAGGGGTTTAGGAGAAAGTGAGATTCATGGGATTTCTTTTTAGGGATAAAATATTCTGTGAATTTAGCTTTGATATTTTATACAGAGCAACTATCTTCCCTACCTTCTATTTTAATTTGCTATTTTTAGATATACATGACAGTAGAGTGTATTTTGACATATTACACATACATAGTGGAGTTTCACTGGCTGTGTATTCATCAATGTCTGATTCATTCTACTTTCTTATTCCCATCCCCCCTCCATTTCCTCTATTCCCCTTTGTCTAATCCAATGAACTTCTATTCTTTCCTCTGAAGGGTTATGGAAAATAATATCCCTGCAACATAGGCCCCAAAGATAAATGGAGAGGGATGCGACTCTGGAGGAGGGAGGGGAAACTAGCCAAGGAACAATGGGCCCTGGGGGAAAGGGGTGGATACTGAATGCTGGGCCCTAAACCATAACCTTCCCCCATGGCTAATTAGTCCTGAATGGAAGCACAGCAAATACCAATGGGCAAGATTTGAGTACTCATTTCTGGGATCTGGACTCTTATCTCCCCAGACAACACTGAGTTTCAAACTTTTTACAGCTACCTTCCTAAATTAATGTTTTAACTTCTTCAACCAGCCAGACTGTCAAGACTGCACCTACACAGCTCCCAATGATTACATCATTGTACCCTATAAAACCAAAATCCCCTCTGTAACTGATGGTCATTTTCCCAACCAGAAAGTGGACCCAAATGGCTCCCAAGTCAGCAAAAGGAATAAAGATTTCTCTGAATCCATCGAGGTCTGCCTCTTGTCCTTTTGCACTAACCCTCCTCTAAATTTATTATGTGTTAGCATTGACATATTAGAAAGAACATTCAGACTCTGGTTTTTCTTAGGATTATCTTATTTTGCTTAGCATGATACTCTTCAGTTCCACCCATTTACTGGCAAATGCCATAATTTCATTTTCTTTACGGCAGAGTAATATACCATTGTGTGTATTGTAGGAGTACCTGAGGACACAGAGCTCAGGCATTTTCTCTTCCCTTAAATGGTCTGGTCACGAGCCTAGCACAAGCATGATGGGGAGCATGGCACGGGGTGTTAACAGCTATTGGCAAGTTGTAGTTAGTGAATGTCTGTTATAAATGTTTGCTTGTTCTGCATTAAAGCGAGCCTGGTCCTCAGAACCCGAGCTCCCGGTGTGGTGTTAGCACCATCGCACTCACCCTCCTTACCCCCACAGGCCACTCCTGTTCCACTTTACAACATTCTGGCGCCCGAACAGGGACCCCTGTGAGAGGGTAAGGTAAGCCCAAGTCAGGTGAGTGATCTGCACTCATCTTCCTCACTCCAGCAGAGGGTGAGGTAATCCCGGGTGAGTGACCTGCACAACATAACTACATGGGTAATTCACCCTCGGCTTTGCAGACAAGCCAAGTGGCCAGTCTGCAGGCATTGTTGTGCAGTAGGCATAGTAAGGTAGATGATAAAGAACTCGGTCATATTTGGGATCCAATGATCTGTCTTTGTCCATGGATGAATTCTAAGGGCATATGGGAACCTGAATGCTGGCCACAAATATTACACCAGGCACCAAAATGGGAAGCACAAACGGGGGACCAACCTCTGTGTACTTTCTACCCAGCGATACCAGCCCTTCTGTGCTGCTTGCAAGGCGTTTTGTTGTATGTTCTTTGTTATACAGGCCTAATGGGGTAAGGTTAGCCCCTCTCTTCACCCATTCGTTGTATGTCTTGTATTGTCTTTGTATGTCTTGCATCGTTCCATAATTTTTCACTCGTGAGCTGCAACACTTCTGGGTTCATCCGGACCGCTTGTTTTGTGCTGATCATGCCGGAGTGGTGAACCCATCCTGCTTTCGGATTTTCTGAGATACAGTCACAGGCATACGGCCAACACCTAACAAGTGCTGGAAGTCCCCTGTGGAAGCAGCAACATTGATCCATAACACTCCTAGGGCCTCCTTCTGTTTGTCTTTTGCTTTTGTTTTACAATTCCTGAATAATGGGGAACCTTCCTTCCATGAAATGTGCCCTGCAATTAGCCACCCTTAAGGTCCTACTTTCACAACGTGGTCTTAAGGTCAAAGCCCAACACCTTGATAAATCTTGGAATGAGGTTCTAGTTTTGGCCCCTTGGATTAATCCTGAAAACATTTGGGATCTATTAAGGCAGCACTCTCACCCTTCTTCAAAAATACCACTTACGCCTGAGGCCACATCCCGCAGGGAGAGGTAGCGGAGTGAGCGTGAGTTGTGGGCATGTGAGCTCAATGCAATAAACTTTCCTCTTAGAACTGCCTTTATGGTGACCCACAGATTTTGATATGTTATGTCACTATTCTCATTTACCTCTAAGTATTTTTCATTTCATCCTCGATATCTTTAGACACCCATTGGTCACTCAATACAATATTATTTGGTATCTTATTTTTAGAGTAACTTCTATATTTTATCATTGATTTCTAATTTCATTCAATTATAATCTAATAAAAAGGAAGGCATTATCTCTATATTTTTGTATATGCTGAGTTGCTCTATAGACTAAGATATCATCTATGTTGGAGATAGATCCATGTGCTTCTGAGAAGTAATTGCATTTAGTCATTGATAGATGAAATATTCTATATGTTCATTAAGTCTAAATTGTTAATTATATATTTTAGTTCTATAGCTTTTTTTTTTGTACTGGGGATTGAACTCAGGGACACTTGACCACTGAGCCATGTCCCCATCCCTATTCTGCAATTTATTTAGAGACAAATTTCCACTGAGTTGCTTAGTGCCTCACCATTGTTGAGGCTAGCTTTGAACTCATGATCCTCCTGTCTCAGTCTCCTGAGCCGCTGGGATTACAGGCCTGCACAGTTGTGCCCTGCTATAGCTTCTTTTTTTAGTTTTTGTTTTGGGGATTTATCCAGTGATGAAAGAGAATTATTATTATGCATTATTATGTTGTGATATATTTGGTTGTTGAACTTAAGAAGTTTTTTTTGATGTATGTAGATGATCCATTTTGGGGGGCAAAAATATTTAGGATCATTATATCTTATTGATGTATAAATCCCTTAAACCACATGCAATGTCCTTTTTTGTCCTTTCTGAATGACTTTGACTTGAAGTCCACCTTATCTGATATGAGAATAGAAACCCCTGCTTCTTTACATCATCCATGTAAATGATATGTTTTTACTCATCCTCTTACCTTCAGTCTGTAGTTATCTTTGCCTATGATGTGAACATCTTGGAGACAGCATGTACTGGGCATTGTTTTTTAATCCAATTGGCCAGTCTATATCTTTTGATTGATGAGTTTAGACCATTTACATTCAATGTTATTATTGAGAAATGATGTTTATTTCCTGCCATTTTGATTTATTTCTGCTTTTAATTGAAATTAGTTTCTCTTTTGATTGAGTATTCTTCTACTATAGTTCCTCTCTTTTATGATTTTCAATTTTATTTTTCATTTCCTGTTCATGAAAGATTTTAATGAATGTTTTATAGTGCCAGCTTTCCAGTTGTGAATTCTTTTAGCTTTTGTTTATGATGGAATTTTTTTTCATCATCAATTCCAATTCTTACTATCCCTAGTTCTTTCCTTCACAGATCAATTCAACTATGAACATTCAAAACTCCTCCACTGACATTTCTTCCATTGTGGTGTGGATGGATTCAGTCACTGAAGTATCTTGTTTTTTTGAAGTAATTTGTCTCCTTGATTTTTTCATGTTGTTTGTGTGTCTACCTATTTAACAGTTGATTTTGAGGCAGGAAGTTTTCTACCTCATGGATTTATAGTGTCCCTGAAGGTTCCCAGTACTTCACAGTTCAGGGGGAGGCAAATAATAACAACAACCAATGCAAACAATTTACAGTATTAAACCAGATAGTTCTTGTTATGATATCTACAATGTTGATTGCCATGATAATTGCCAACTGTAAAAATAGTATGTTTGTAAAAGGCTTTACAATTTCAAGTGGTGAGCAAGGATACCATACAAGTGATATAGGATGTGATGAGTATGAGAGAGGAGGAGAGAAAATAGAAGAAAAATTAAAGGAAGAGTAAAAGAGAGACTAATAGAGATTGGCTGTTAGAGGAAAATAGAGAAAGAGTCCAGTGAAACTGTTGAGAGAAAAAAATGTATAAAATAAAAATTTTAAGAAATTATAAAAGAAATAAAAGAAAATAAGAACAAAATTGATATATGCTAACCAAAACATCTTATTCCTCAAAATACTGATCCATGAAAAATAACTGCCTTCAAAAATGCTAGAAATAAGAAGAAAGAAACAGATATAACTATGTATAAGTGTCCAGTTAAAGACAGAATTCATGAAAAAGAAGAAACAGGTGGTGTGGGGGGGTAGAAAACGGTTTATAGATTCAAGTGGTAATTAGGGAAAATGCAGAGGATGTGTTTATGATGGGGAGAAGGAAAAATAGAAGTAAAAGAATTTTAAAGGAAGAGTGAAAGAGGGAACAATAGAGTTTGTCTGTTAGCATGAGAAAAGAAACAAAGGGAAATAGAGTTGTGAAACAGAAAATAGAAAAATGATGAGTATACATACCCTGCATGTACAAACTGTCTTTCCATTTCTCAGCTTCCCTTTACAGCAGGATGATGTGAGGAGCTGTGGAAGATACTTTCAGCTGTTGAAGATACTTTTGCTGGGTTTTATGAGTTTCTGCAAGTGAATCTCCCAGGCGCAGGGATTATGTCTAGTATTGCCCCTTGTGTTTTATTGAGTTGGGATTTATCAGGCATTAATGAATCAATGAGCTTTTAGGACTGCACCCCACTATTCTTCCCAGGGCACCATTCTTGGGAAAGGGGAGATGATCCTTCACAGGTTCTGTTGTTCTACAATACTGCCCTTTTTGGCCTCCCATGGACTGTTTTGGAGCACTGAGATCATTTATTTCCCCCTTTTAGATTCTCCCTGATGCTGGTCCTGAGCACTGCTGGGTACAAGGGAACAGGGGAGAGCAGGCTTTCTCCGGCCTCTCTGATCTTTATTACCCCCAGGAAAAATGGCCTTCATGCCAAATATTCTCCATGCCAGTGATTGGTAGGCTCAGTTTAGATCTCATGGTTGGTGTCTGCTGGATTCATATATTAGACTAGGCCCCAAACTCAAGGATCTAAGTTCTGAGTCAGAGTTGGCATCACTGTGCCATGGAGATTCCAAATATCTCCAGCTTGCGCTCCCTATAACACAGCAGGCAGACCCAGGTGACTTTAATGCACCAGTTTTGTGAACCTAATAACTTCAGGGTCAGTCCAGGGCAGGCTGCACTTCCAATCCTAGGATTCCCCACACCAAGACTTTCCCAGCACTTTTTATTCTTTTCTGAGCTTTTGTATTAATTTTCCCTGCTCTCAGGAACTCAGCTCCAATTCTGTACCTTATCCTTGTCCAATGTACCCAAAATTTCTCAGACTTTAAGGCTCACCATCCAATATTGAGTATCAGTGGAGTGATTTATCACTCACCTCACAGAGAAGTAGTTTTCCCCCTGTTGGAGTCTCAAATCATGTAGTTTTGAGAAAAGCCACTTCCCAGTTATCCACCAACTTGTCTCCATTCCCATTCCAAAAATGCTAATATGCTCTTGATGTTATCTTTTCATCAGTTTGGAAAATCAGACCTGTGTTATTAGGTCAGATTCCTTTGATAAAATAATAAAGCAATTATAATAATATGAGTTTTTGCTTTGATATTTGTGTTATCAATGTTATCTAAGATGAAATTCCTAGATTTTTTTCATAGTAATTTTCCATCAGTCCAAATAAACTGGTAGTAGAATTTCTGAGATATATTAAAAATATAAGATTCAGGTACAATCCCATTCTCTAATAAAGAAAATGTTATTTATTCAGAATGTGTGCTTTCATATGGTGATTTTTTTCAGCATTTAATGTGATATTTCTTTCTTTGATCTTAGCACAGGTGAAATACCACAGGCAGGTAAAATACCATAGGCAAGTGAAATAGAAACCTTTTTAAGTAGACGAAACTTTGTTTCTCTAATGAGAAGAAAAACCACAAATCCTTCAATCTGATGTTTGCCAAATCCAAGAAAGCATTTTCTCTAGGCTGTACAAGTAAATGCTTTTGGAGAAAAATCCAGATGTGATGAAACAAACAAGTGGTCTAAGAACATTTAATCTCTTTATACATCCAAAATTATGTTAAGTGAAATAAGCCAAGCATGGAAAATCAAATGTCATATTTCCTTTCATATGTGGAAGCTAAATAAAAAGAAGGGATAAGAATAGTGGTTATTAGAGACTAGGAAAGAGATGGAGAGTGGGAACAGAGGAAGGGTAAATAAAGGCAACAAAATTCAGTTAGAATGAATAGATTATATTTTCTAAATCAGTAGAATGACTACAGTTTACCACAACCTGTCATATTTTATGAAGAGTTAGAAGTAGAGGACAAAGTCTCTAAAAATAAGGAAATATTGATTTGTCCATTCCTTACACATTGCATATATGTATTGAATTACTACACTGTACCCCTAAATATGTACTGTTATTGTCAGTTATTTTTTTAAACATAAGCTCTCTTGAACATATTTTCTTTCCCTCCTCCCTCTCCCTTGGTTTCTCACTTCTATTTTACTGATCTCCCTTCTATTTTTATTCCAGCATTTGTTCATACTAATACTCTTCCTTGTTAAAGAATGGAATGAGATGGGAAAGCTTTCAACACCAGTTAAAGGTTGAAGAATTACTGGCAAAAATAAGTGTTACATAGATATCGTAGAATAAAAACCTGAAGTCAAATTACTTGCTGTTTTTCAATTAAAAAATTTAAATCTCAAAAGCAGTTTATTCTTTAAAAAGATATAGTAGCAATACTGCTAAGTTCCGCCTAATCTTTTGACTGCTGGATCTGTCAGTTACAGATAGAGGGGTGGTGAAGTCTCTGGCGATGAAAGTGTATTCCTCTCTTTCTCCTGTAATCCTGTCAACCTTTGCCTCATTTATTTGGCATTCTGTTAGACACATGCATGTTAAGGATTTTCCCATGTCTTCTTGGAGAATTGAGCCAAGGATCATTATGTAGCTCTTCCTGAACCCTGTTAAGTTCCCATCATCTGAAATTTGCTTTTCTAATAATGTTGGTCTTGCTTTATTATTATTATTTGCATAGTATATATCTCTCCATTTTTTATTTTAAAAAATTAATAGTGTATTGTAGTTATACATAATACTGGAGTTCATCTTGACACATTTATGTAACATAGTTTATTCCATGTCAATTCCCTCTACCTCCTCTTTCCCTCCCCTCTTTCCTCACCTTAATCCCCTTATTCTACTCCATTGGTCTTTTATTTGTGTATGTTTTTGTTTATTTATTTTTAATTGGTGCATTACAGTCATATTTAGAAGTGGAATGTATTGTGATATGTTCATACATGCACACAGCATAATTTGTTCAACCTCATTCCCTATTTCTTCCCATTTTCCTCTCCTCCAACTTCTCCCAAGGTCCTCCACTTCTATTTTTTTTTAGAGGCTTAAATAATATAAATTTATTATTATTATCTTACAATTTTCTAAGACAAAAGTTTATAAAGGTATCATTAGACTAAAAATCAATCTTTTCTGTAAATTCTGGGACATATTTATTTTCTTGTCTTTTCCAATTTCTAGAAGCATTCAAACCATTCCTTGGTTTTGGTTGCTTTTCTCCATCTTCAAGGCCTTCGAATTTTATTGATCTTCCTTACATGTTCTTGAGAGTCCCTTATTTGTTTCTTTTTTCTCTCCCTCTTCTGCATATGAGTAAAAACATTCAGTCCTTGATTTTCTGAGTCTGATTTTATCACTTAGCATGATATTTTACAGTTCAAACCATTTGCTAGTTGCCTTCATTCAACTTTATGACTGGGTAGAACTTAATTGTGTATACATACCATATTTTCTGAATCCATTCACCTAGGGATGGGCACCTAGAATGGATCTTTTAATCTGCATGTGCCATTATATTTAAAGTGGGTTTCTTCTAGACAAAATGTTGGTCTTATTTTTTGTTCTACTCTGGCAATCTGTGATATTTTATTTACTTAAATGACAGATTTTGAAATGACTATTGACATATTTAGATTAACATATACCATATTTTTACTGTTTTCTACTTGTTACTCTTCTAAATATATTCTTATCTTTTTTTAATGGTACTGGGGTCTCACCCATGCTAGGAAAGCATTCTACCACTAAGCTACATTCTCCACAATATTTTTATATTTTATTGTCACATAGTAACTGTACATACTTACAGTGTTAAAAGTATGACATTTTGATACATGTATTTAATGTGTAATAATCAGATCAAGCCGACATCTCTAGCAACTGGGATATATATCATCTGTGTTGGGAAAATCAAAACCCTCTCTACTAGCTAAAATATTTGAAATATTCAATTGTTTTCAAGCATATTAATCGTATCATATCTAACTGAACACCTTTACTCATTAACCATCGTCTCTCCAAACCTCAGTCCTCCAACACCTTCCTGGTCTCTGGTAATTATTTATTCTCTACTTCTTTGAGATACACTTTTAGTATATCTCATTTATATGTGGGAACAAACAGTATTTATTTTACATTTCTTGACACATTTCACTTAATATAATGACCTCCAGTTTCATGCTTGTTGCTAGAAATAACAGGAATTCTTTTTTATGACTGAATATCATATTTTGTATATATGCCATATTTTCTTTTCTCATCATTTAGCAATGAGCAATTAGTTTGATTCCACTTATTTATTATTTCCTTAGGTACCAAGGATTGAATCCAGGGGCACTTAAACATTAAGCCGCATCCCCAGTCTGCTTTCCATTTTTTATATTGGGACAGGATCTCCCTAAGTTGTTAAGGGCCTAGCTAAGTTACTGAGACTCACTAAGTTTCTGAGACTTCCTGTCTGAGCCTCCCAAGCTGCTGGGATTAGAGGCATGTGCCACCATGCCCCACTGATTTCATATCTTGATTGTTATGAGTAGTGTTGCAATAATCATCCACATATAAATGTCTTTTGAATATGCTGATTTCAATTTCTTTGGATATATGCCCAGAAGTAGGATAGTGGTATTGCTGTACCATATGGAAATTCCATTTCAAGTTTTTGAAGAACCTTCATACTACTTTATACAATGGTTATACTAACATAAATTCTCCTTAATAGTATAATAGAATTCCCCTTTCTCTGAGGTCTCATATTTGTTATTATTTATTTTCTTTTAATGATACTCATTTTTATGGCATGAGATAATATCTTATTTTGTTTTAAGTTTTACAGACTTCCTTTGATATTTTGTACACAAATGGTGTACAAATTTTCATTTCTATGGTTGTGCATGATGGAGATTCATACCATTCATGTAATCATTTTGGTTTTCATTTGCATTTCCTTTATAACCTTTACCACCCTTGATCTTTTGTTGTTCTACTTTCTTTGATTTAATCAAGTGTTTGATGTGAACCCAGTTTTTCTTCTGGATTAAATATCTATGTACATAAATATAACTTCATTGTATGAATATAAAAACTATATAAATATAACTTCATTATATGAATATAATTTCTATAAGTGGTTGCCCATGCAATATACATTTACAATTAACCTAAATCTAATTTCAAGTGACAGTATAACACTATACAGGTAATATAGGTAACTTAAAACAAAATATTCTTCATTCCTCCTTCTTGTCCCTTATAACATTGTTGTCATTCATTTCAATGATCTGTTTTCATTTTTATACTTTTGAACAATTTTTTTTTCTGTTAGATCATTGTAGAAGAGAAGTGAAAGTTTTTATTTTATTTCTTTTTTTGCGGGGGATGGGGACTGGGGATTGAACTCAGGGACACTCAACCACTGAGCCACATCCTCAACCCCTTTTGTATTTTATTTAGAGACAGGATCTCACTGAGTTGCTTAGCACCTTGCTTTTGCTGAGGCTGGCTTTGAACTTGCCATCCTCTTGCCTCAGCCTCCCCAGCTGCTGGGATTATAGGCATGTGCCACTGCACCAGGCTCATTTGTTTGTTTTTAATACTCTTCCTTTCTTTATGTAGATCCAAGTTTCTGATGTAAATCATTTTTTTTTCTGGCTGAATAATTTCTTGTAACATTACTAGCAAGGTAGATTTACTTGTAACAAATTTCCTCAATGTTTAGGGGACAAAAGGGAGGAATTTAGAATATTTTGCTCTAATTTACTTGCAGTACCTATGAAGTCACCTCTCTATTGGTATTTGAAATTCCATAGAGGTTCATCCTTCAGGACTAGGATGTTAATGACAACCCAAATCTTCTTGAATTGCCAAACTTCTAGTAACAATTATTCATTAGTCACTTACTAATTTGCCTAAATTAATTTATTAGGTTTGCTAGCTCATCATAAGTAATGCTTCAGTGACTAAGATTTAGAACACATACATTTTAATTGCTTTGTTGGAATTGGGAAAAAGAACAGGCCTAGAAAATAATACAGTCAAGATAGTGAGAATAACTTAAGAAGGCTGTAATTTTCTAATATACTGGTAAATTCACAGAATAAAGCAATATTCACAAAAGAAAGGTTTATGTCATCAAAAAGTTAAAAAAAAATTTCCTTTGGTCATATCCTGCATACAATCTTGAATATATTTACTAAATATCTAAAATATTCCAGAAACTGTTGAACACTGAGGTTTTTAAGCAGAAAAAAAACGTGATTTTTATTCATCAAATTGAAAAAGATGAATATGATGATGAAATGAATGATAGAAGTTGCATAAGAACAAATCAAACAGAATTCTTTGAGAAAGTGGAGGAGGGATTCATTGAGTAAAAAAAAAGTAATTTGGACAAAGTCTTGATAAAAGATATATCAAGGGATAGACAAGATAATTCCCAAAAGTTTAGAAGCATGAAAGTGGAAGAGCTTCCCCTCACAGAACTCATTTTCAGTCATGAAAATGATGAAATACTCAGGATCTAACCTTAGACCAAGACATCTTGTGTTTGGATCTCAGCTATATCATTTGATCTACTGTGTGACACTAGACATACCTCTTCACATGTTTTAAACTCAGATTAATTTTCTAGGAAATAGTAAATACTACTTACTTCATTCAGCTTTTAGGAGGATTAAATAAAATAAATCATTTAAAACTCTAAGATAGTGTCAAGAGGTATTTTTATAATTTCTCCTCTTTCACAACCATGCTGTGATACATTTCTATCTGTTTTGTAGATATGTAAATCCTGACATTTAAAAAAGATAAATGATTTGCCAAGCAATGAATTTATGACAAAGCCATAACTATACTTTAAGTTGCTGACTCATGTAGCATAGTAATCCTTTCCCTATATCATACATATGTTCATATCTTCATCTTTCTTCATACATCATGACATTTCATCTACTTTCTCCAAGGCAGGATCACTTCCACTGAATCATAATGATAAAATCCTTATTAAATATGTAGTACTTATGGTCATAGATAACAAGAAACAAACTTAATTTTGTTTATTCATTCTATAGAAAAAGCACAAAGAAAAGAAATCTTTCCACCATTCAGGATCTGTTCTGAATAACCTGCCTTGCAACTGATGTAATACTTTGCATTAAATAATTCCTGTATTCATTTATATTTTATTCATTATGTTCAAAAATACAAAGTATCAGTAAGTTTTCTTGATAGTTAATTTCTATCCCCTAATGCAAAGCTACACATTTTTTCTCAGAACTTTTTTTCACAATGTATTTCACATCTATTTGGATCCCAAGTCTAGATTATGGGACTCAGAAACATGTCAAAACAGTGAAACGGGGCACAGTTATGTATTAAATACAGTCCATGGACACACAATAACATTAATGTTAACAAATCTAAAATATATACTGTGAAAAAATATGATATAACTAATTTCTTATTCAAAGTGATATTACTGTGCCATTTTCATTTAACACAATGCTTATATCAACATTTCTTATGCTATTGGAAGTATAAAATGGTATTGAGTGGTTATAATACAATTGTCATTGCTTTCTTTCCCTATCTTTTAAAAACTCCCCTTCTCTATTGTTAGCATATTTCCCCAAACGTTTTATTAATTCTTCCAAGCATTCAACAAACAGAAATGGGATATCTACTCTGAAATGACAGAGACACAAAGAAAAATAGGACTCTATCTCTGTCCTCAAAACTTTGGAGTTGAATACCTGTCCTGCCTTTGACCAAAGTTTCAATAATGATTTATGATACCACAGAGCATCACATATTCACAGCTGATCCAAATGCAATATGCTGAGCTTTGTACTAGTTTTATCACATTCTTTCTATGCCTTCGGTCTCTCCAAACACCACTTCTATGGGAAGACAAATGACAAAAAAATAAATTTAAATAAAATATTAATAACTGGTAAATGGAATTATGTACATACTAAATAATTATTCCCCTCTTCAATTTTATATATTGAAACATAATCCCTGATATGGTAGTGTGTGGAGGTTGGGCACCTGTAAGACACAGATAGGTCTTTACAGTAGAACCCCCAGGAAGGATATTGGTGTCCTAATTAAAGAGAATCCAGAGAACTTGTTCATCCCTTCCACTGTGTGTGGGCCAAAACAAAACAAAACAAAACAAATACATAAAACACAAAAACAGCTATGAACTAGGAAACATTCTCTCACCACACTTCCAATTTACTGGTGCCTTGATCTTAGACTTCCCAGCCTCTAGAATAGTGAGAAATACGCATCTGTGGTTTAGAAGAATTTAATGTATGGTATTCTGTTATTGCAGTCCTGGCCGGGCATGGTGGCACATGTCTGTAATCCCAGTGGCTCTGGAGGCTGAGGCAGGAGGATCATGAGTTCAAAGCCAGCCTCAGCAGCCAGGGTAAGGCACTAAGCAATTTAGTGAGACACTGTCTCTAAATAAAATGCAAAATAGGGCTGGGGATGTGGTTCAGTGGCTGAGTGCCCCTGAGTTCAATCCCTGGTTAAAAAAAAAAACCCAAAAAAACTGTTATTACAGTCCAAACATAGGAAGACAATGTCACACCACAATTTGTAATCAAACAACAAATTCCTAGACCTGTACATTATTTGCATACATATAATCCCTCTAATTATGACATCTCAAAAAGACCTGGAAAAGTGAGATTTCTTCCATGCTCAAATGAAATCAAACCACATAAAGTATCAAATACTCCTCTCTCTCAAATAGTCTTATTAAATATCTTATTTCACAGATTCAGAAGTTATAAAAATATCTGCTAATGGAAATTACCTACTACATTCTTGCATTCATATGTCCTGTGGTTCTTTGAAATGTTAATTCCAAGATACAAAGTTTTATTATCAAAAACCTATAAAATTTCTGTTGTTAGCCATATTTCATATTTTATTGTTAAATGTGTTTTTAATTTCTAATACCAACATGGTTGAAATATTTTATGAAAGGGTTTCTAAAAGACAGATTTAATAACAAATTATATATATTTAAGAAGATATATTAATTCAATTAAAAATATCAATTTCTTATTTCATTTTTTTCAAAAACAAAGTATGCACAGCCACAGAGACGTATTTATCAAATACATACTAAGGACAGGTAGTGTACTTGCTTCTGGTAATTCATACATACAAAACTGATGCAGTTCCATACCTCAAGGAGTGTTTGATTAGTGACAAATATACACAGACATCAAATCAGAAATTTCAGGAAACAGTGATTATTAATTTTAAATATGTACTTATAGATTTCACAGTATGATTGAGAAATTTAGGAAAGCTTTCTCAATTGAGGTAATACCTTTATGACTTCCAAGGTAAGTAGATGCTAGGGTAAGTGTATTATTTAGAAAGAAAGTCTTGAAGTTTATCTTGAGGAGTTAAAAGTAATAAATATGTGTAAAGAATTGGCAGTGAAAATAAATAAACCTGGAAAGATAAGTTGAATTTTCATGGTCTTTCTTTTAATTTTCTAAATATTTTATATTCATGCATTATAGTTATACATAGTATTTGAGTTAATTCTGATATAATTATAAAAGCATTGAGTAAAATTTCCTCCCATTCAGTCCACAGTACTTACCCTTTACCTTTCCTCCTCTCCCTTTCTGCTGCTCTACTGGTCTTTCTACTATTCATTTACTTTTAAAAAATAATAATGATTTATTGATATACATAAAGGTGAGATTCACTGTGGTATATTCACGTATGGACATAGGATAGTTTGATCAATTTCATTTCACCATTCCTTCCATTTTGTGGCCCTTCTACCTCATCAAGCCCCATCCACTACCCCACAGTTGTCCACTTTCAGAGTCATTTCCTTTGGTTTTATTTCTTACTGTCTGAAGGTGGGGAGAAGCTGGATTGATTTAATTTCTTCTACAGAGTTTGGCTTGCATTAAATTGTGTTATCACCTTCACTGTCATTGCTAATCTTATCTCATTTTAGATTGGTTTTCTTTTTAATCCTGTTGTTGTGAAGGAAGAAAATTTATGGGCTTTTCTTCTCCCTCTTTCTCTTTTTACTAATCCTCCCCTTTCTGCTTTTGGGGTCAAGGGATTCTGTTCTTATTTCTGCTTCACTAACCAAAACCCAGGTACCTCCAAATCTCAAGCTATCCAGTACTGAATTTTGGAGTATTTCCTCTATCCCTCACATCTCTGGACAGCTGTACTTTCACTGCTTCCTTTATGGTCTATTGAGGGGTCAGAAGTTGCTGCCTAGATCCTCTCTGCCTTCTTCTTTCTCCATTATTCCCTCTTTATATCTGACATGATTAGTAGTGGAATGTTTAATTAAATAATATGTTCTAATTATTGACTCTCATATACAATTTAGAACATTGTCAAACATAGATAAGATATCCAAATATTTTTTAATAAATTACTTACGTAAACTTAAGAAGTAAATATGTCTACTCTCAAACTATGCCAATGTTTACTTCAGTTTTTTTCCCAATAGTATTCGAATCCACCAGAAAGAACAAGCAATGTAAGGAAGATTTTCAACATTTAATTAACATTCTTGAAAAATGCTAGTCAGTGTAAAGCAATAGATCAAATGCTTTTTCATTCCTACAATTTTTTGTGTGGGCTTGGAAAGAGGGATAGAGAGACTGTAACTAGTCATGTATACTAACAATACACGCTGGTTTAAGAAAACAGATATCTTTGCCTCAGTTATAAATAAGAACATGACCAACTTCTTGAATTGAGATGTCTAAAAACAGTGTAAACCTTGACTAATATCTTTTCACATTCATACCCTGGACATTTTTAGCCAATTTAAAATTTTACATTATGCACATTCATAGAGATGAAGAAGAAGTGGAGGAGGAGAAAGGAAAACACTGCTGACTGATAGAATGTTGTGCTAGGCAATGTGCCTGTGGAGAGTAGACTGTGCTCTGTTCTGAATTACTCTTTGATGTATAGAGTAGCAGTTTTCAGGATGTGCCTAAAATCAAGTTATTCCATTTTTGTAAAGCAGTAGTTTGCCCCAAACTACTCCATTTTGAGTACAAGTAATAAGGTAGAATGACTCTACCTCTTGTTTGTATAAGTAAACAACCACCATCTGCCTAGCATAACCATAAGGCACAAATTAATAAATAACTTATATGTACCAACTTATTAAACTAAATCAAGGAGTACCTGGATATGTGGATAGCCAAAATCATATCAGGAACACCAGACACAGGAGATTATCAACCTCACCAGAGGAGGACCCCTCAAGATCCATAAAGGGAAGAGGCCCCAACACTGAATATGGTGGCACCTTGACTCCATCAAGATTCTTGCCCAGGAAAATCACCCTTGATTTCTGTTCCCATCAGACTTCAGCAAAGTGTGGTTTCTGACCACTTCAGCAAAGTGTAGTTCTATGACTATGTAGGGTCAACTTTGACCTGATACCTTGAGCTGACACTCTGAAACAGCCATTAATATGTACCCTCTGCCTTGCCAACTGTATGAAACTGTTCCCCCTTCTCTCTCTCTCTCTCTTTAACACTTTATTAGTCTTTCTGTGACCTACTTATATATAATTGGGTAAAGTATGTGTGATTTGAGTGTTATAGATATTAGAAATTATGATTATGATTAGAGTGCATGCCTGTAATCCCAGTGCCTTGGGAGGCTGAAGTAGGAGGATAACAATTTCAAAGCCAGTTGCAGTTTCACAGCAACTTAGCAAGACACTGTTTGAAAATTAAAAAATAAATAAATAAAAAGGGTCTGGGGATGTGACTCAGTGGTTAAGTGCCCCTGGATTCAATCTGTGATACCAAAAAACAACAACATCAAAAAAAAAAAAAAAAGAAATTATGATTAAAGAACTTTGGTTTGCCTTGTTTATGACTATTAGGTGACCTAAAAGCATTTAGTGAACTGCCACTAATGAAAGTGGTGAGGCTTGTTAATTTATTGTTATTCAATAAATTCCCACATTGTGGAAAGATGCAAATGTATTTGGTCTATGTTAGTGACATAGCATGCTCACAACTGTGCTCCTCATCACAGTGTCCTCTACTGAGTTAGAATTAAGGAGGGCAGCCTAATAACTTTGAGGCAGGTCATGAATCAAGGATGATTTCCATCACTCACACACAGATCCTCATGTGGATACATAAATAAAAAGAAAAAATTGAAACATACTGTTGCCCTTAATATATCTTTCAACTGACTCAAAAGTATTAAGTCATTTACACCTTATCTCCAATCACATTAATTTGTATTTAAAATTGCCATGTTAAATATCATTAAGAGCTAGGGATCAAATTGTGCTTTTACATATAAGCAAATATGCCATGTGAAATCCACCATTCTGTATAATGGAGATAAAGCAATTTAAAAAAAGAGAGAGAACTAGGGTATATCATCTAAAGTTTAGTAGACATTCCCTCTATAGTTACACTTTCTTAGAATTTCTGTGCTTAATTTCTTCATTCTAGAGAGTCCATTGATATTCTGAATGTAAAGTCACATTAACATTCTATACTGGCAATTTAATTATTTGCTATTATCAGACTTGTCTTTAACCCAAGGGGAAAATTAGAAAGGAAAGCAATAAAATGATGTGAACTTCAAGTGACAACTGAAGATGACACATTAAAGATATAATCAAATTGTGCCTTTTGGCCTTCATAGAGCATTTATGTAATTACTTACGTATAGAGGCATCATAACTATACACAGGAGCCAGGCTATTTGACCATCTTGTCAGGTAGGGAATTTAGCATAAGGCAATACCAGCCACTTTATTCCCAGAATAATCAAGACCCTTAAGGTATCATGATAGCCAGTCTCCATGGTATTTTCCATTTAAAACACTTTTTGAATACTTTTAGAAGGAAGACCTTTAGTGTAAATTATTTGTGATTAACTCCTTTATTTTGGAAAACTCCTCTTGAAACCTTTTTCTATGATCTCTCATGCTTATCTGGACTATTGCCATTTCAACTCTTTTATTCCATACTCTGAGAGAACAATAGAAAATTGTCATAGCTAAATAGTCCTCCTGATGGGCATATTAAAGGGAAGTTATCCTTGTACACAAAAGAACAATGGGGGGCTGGGGTTGTCGCTCAGTGTTGGAGCACTTGCCTTGTATATGTGAGGCACTAGGTTTGATCCTCAGCACCACACAAAGTACATAAGTAAAATAAAGGTATTTAAAAAGGAACAGTGGGATGAAGCAGGTAGTGTTTGTTTTTACCCAACCATTTCCCTTTAGTAATTTTCATATGCTATTTGATGTTTCTTCTCATGAAACTACAATAGCTTACTTAGATATTTCTTTGCTTAACTTTTTCCACAGAAGCCTCCAGCAACTTGGAAACTCATAACAGATTGTCTGGTTCCACCTTGATGACAATGTCAGTTGCTTCTAAGGTTCTAGCATAAGTTTCTTTCTAATTTTATTCCAAACTGTATGTTGTATGATATCCACACAGACAGGACATCAGGGTGTTCAATATGAAGCAGTCTTTATTTTGTGCCAGCATAGACATGGCAGATCTTTTATATAAAGGCCTAGCCCACAACACAAAGAGGCATTGTTTTATATATCTCTTATAAGCTCTTTGTCTCCCATATAAGGTAATACACATTTTGATTAGGTAGTCTTATGCTATGGAGTTGCAACAAAGTTGTGAAAATATTATGCATATTGGAGTTATGACAGAATCATGACATATTTGCAGCAGAGTTGGCACGCACACTAAGTGTGACACATTGTGTTCTGGAGAGCCCCTACCACATTCCCCCTTTTGCTGCTCAGATACCTCTGGGATCAAAGAGCATCATCTTGCTGTACTGGCTTATATTTCCAATAACATCATGACATGTGTAGCCATTTTCCTTTCAACCATAGTCTCCATGAGCCTAGAGACAGATCTCATAACCAGGGATAACAGGCAAGGTAGGAGTAGGCAGGACCCCAGCATTAAACCCATAACAGTTATAAGAGTTTTGATTTCCCCCAAAAGTTGAAAACCATCCTCCAAATAATTCCTCAGGATTCCAACGTTTTCAGGTCTGGACCAGGATGTGGACAACCTTTTTGAATCCAGTCTGTGATTTCTTCAATGACCTTACCTTTATCATCTATTTGTAAGCAACAGTTGTCCAGTTTAAATTCCCTGCCTATTCCACCTTCAGAAGCAAGCAAGTAGTCTAAGGCTAAATGATTTTGATAAATAGCATTGCATGTTTGAGTACTTTACTTAGCCAGGAAATTGGAGACTTGTGTAGTCTCATTAAAATTTTTAACGACAGGCCATAGACTGATAATATGGTTTAACATATACATGGGAGTACAGTACCCATAGAACCCATTCTCTATCCAGGTGACCAGACCATAATAGTGAATTATTCACTCAGGGGGTCATTCATCATCTTTCCAGTCAAAAATTGCCAGGGGTCACCACTCACTTTGGGCCCCTTGGTCTGCATATAATGGAACTCCCAACTACTCCCCTCTGGCTAATGGAAGGAAGAAAAAGGAAGGCCAAATTGTCTCCAATACACACAATCTGGACCAGAATCAGTGCAGTTAGCATAATTTGGATATACCTTCCATATATCCAATGTAGTCCACATGGGGCTTGAGATTCAATTTTTATGGCAGCATTATACCAGCCCTGTTTGAGATTAGAGAAATATGAGGAGGGGTGGGGATTTGGTTCTGTATAATTTGGTTCTGTATAAGGATGCCCACTGTCGTTTTTTCTGGATAGATACATTATAGAAATTTTGGCCCAGACATGTTAGAGTCCCACCTGAGGTGTTAAGCTGTTTTTCCTTTTGGGCAAAACAATATTTTCCAATAATTAAGGTTTTGAGGAATCAAACACCAGTAGATGAACAGGAAGATATGGTTCCACTATAGGATTCATGGGAATCTAGCTCTTTAACCTCCAAGGTCATTGATCCCCCATATTATTAGTTCCTGCACATGCATAGCAAAAAGAAACATTCAGAGATTGAACAATAGTCTCTGCCAAGGTTAGGAATAGTTTTCTGATTGTGTTGGAGCGGAGAGGTGGGCTCTTCTTCATTTCCTCATAAAAGGAATGAAAGGCCTGGTGGGAGGAGGATTTAAGGGAAGTTGTGACCCATTTGAAGTATAGTATGGTTCCTGAGTCAGTACTTCATCCATCTATGCCATCTATGCCAATTTGTCAGTCAGTTTTTTATCCTGATTCTTCATGAGTAAGAGTAGTGAAATGAATGGAGTTTCAGGCTCCCAGTTTACAGTCAAGTATAGTGACACCTTTCTGTAGTATGAAAGTTTTGCTCTCATTTTGCCAAGTGGCCCATATGACACAATTCCAAGATGGGGAAAAAGCTCAGCATAATCAGGACACATGGACCAAATACCATCTGCAGGCTGTTCACACATATACTTGTTATTGAGACTGTATCTCCTTTCCCCAATGTCTCTATGATGTAGGTTCACATGATGTGGTGAACATACAGTGAATTACAGCAAGTGCCCAAGTCTTGCTCAAGAGAGTTGAGCACTTGCTGTGACTCATTCTACATCCACAACATCATGTAGATCCTCAGTCAGGGTTCTAACATGTCATGACCCTACGTGCATCAAAATGTACTGACACTGGTTGCTTTAGATTGTAAACTGAACTTTGTAAATTAATAGACTCTGTTCCAAATTGCCATCTCATGAGCTTCAGACTTCCAGTCATTCCTCAGTTGGGGAACACTGTGGACTGAAACAAGTATATTTACCTCCCTGTTGGCAGCTAAAAATAGGTACTCTTATTATTCCTGCAGGTCCCCTAGTGTGCTCCCTGGCAGCAGAAATGGGTATGATAAAGTCGGGTTATGGTGATACCTTGGCCTGAACAAGTCCCTTGATGAGGTCACAGGATGAGGGGCCTAAGTCTACAAACAGGGACCCCATATGACACATCCAATAGCAAAATAATCCTACCCAAAACAGTCAAAAGACTGCTAATAAAACTTTTCAACACAATTTCAGTCAGCTGGAGCAGTCTCTGCTAATCCTACAGTGAGAATTAAGGCTAAGACCATGGCAACACAGAGGAGTAAATGGGGACAGTGCTAAAGCATTACAGTGAAAAAGACTAATATAGGAAATAAGAATAGTCCATTTATCCTTGCAGGTGGTTGATTCCTAAAACTTCTGCCTTGCATAGATTAGTCAGCTTCCAGGATTACTAAAGCAGGCCTGCTGTCCTTGGGGTCTCTTGACGTGTAGCTCATTTCTTTTGAATGGGCAGCTTGCATAGTGCAACTGGATTGGAAATGCACTCTCAGTCATGTGAAGCTGGTTTTACTCTGCTGTGGTGAATCCAGGGGATCACCTCTGCCACCTTCATTGCAGTATGGGTGGATAAAATGAGAGTGAACAGATCCCTCCCAAGAGGCCTTAGGGGTTGGATATTTTATTTCTTTATCCATATAGCACTTCCTGCTTTAAAGGAGTGGGCATTAGTGGTTAGGTTCATGGGTAGTCATTCTCTAACCCAATGATGTATGGTGGTCATAGTTGAGCCCAGAGCCTTTATCTGTTGCCTCAGAGTAATGCTGCCCAGTTTTTAGATCTCCTTGTATACCTCTTTTAACAGGAGGAGGGCATCCATAAAGACGCTCATAAAAAGATAACCTGACAAGTAGAGCTAGAATTAAGCCCTAACAAAGCAATTGGCAACACCAGTTCTCAATGTAGGAGGGTTTCCTGACACATTTTGCTTATTTAAAACTTTAGAGTTTGGTTCATTTGTTCCATCTTCCTGGAGCTCTGGGGACATTATACAGTGTGTAACTTCTAGGTTATCTTTAATTCCTTTGTCATCAATTGCACCACTTCAGCCATGAATGCCAGCTCATGAACAGCTGTGTTTTGGTTATAAATCTCCTGCCAGGTGTTCAAGATCTAATTAGCCTAAATTGACCTTGTTCCTATCTACTCTTAAGGGTCAGTTGAAATTCCTCAGGTGTTTACTCTTGGGGTCTAGTGAGAAACCTCATAGCTCTTCTAGTTTCCACTACAAATTATGCCATCTGCCAGGATGGGTCAAGGTCTTGCATGAATTCCCTTGGAAGCACGAGGCACATTTCCTTTTCAATGATCCTCCTCTTTGCAGAATGTGCACTCATTGGCTTCCTGTTCTACAGGGTCCCTTTGATTCTCCTCATTGGAAGATCATGTGAACCAGAGTTATAAAACCTTTAGAGAAGTTCCATCTTTCCCTGGGCCCTAGCTGACCTCGAAGGGCAAGAGACACATACTGGTTATCTTCTTTAGCCCTTTAACTTTCTTTACTTTGTTTTGGTTTTAACACCTCCAGCAGGCCACTTTCAACAGTCTTGAAATGGGATTATTG
The DNA here is from genome assembly GCA_020662805.1 of Glaucomys volans. Lineage (NCBI taxonomy): Eukaryota > Metazoa > Chordata > Mammalia > Rodentia > Sciuridae > Glaucomys > Glaucomys volans. Next base: position 4,349 of record JAJEJO010053294.1, on the reverse strand, counting down.
GGTTTTAACTTTAATGACTATAACTTAGAGTTATTTATCCCTTTCATTCAATTGGGATCAGCATTAGTACTGGAAGTTAGCCTTATATTGTGTCTGTCCTATAGGTGATAACTTACTTCAAAATTACTGTTTGTCTTGTTAGGAGGAATATATAATTAAAACATTAACAGGCAAAAGTTATAAAGTTCTATATGGAAAATACAAAGTGAAATTAAAAATACCAAAAATATATTTAGTTTGTACAATAGCTTCAAGCCAAGAAACATAATTTCTGTATTAATTTTAGCAGATTTTTGGTATCTATTTTGCCTTCACAAAGATCCATAGACTTATCAATCACATATGAGACCCTTATAAATTTATTTTCTTTTAAAATTCTTAGAATATTACAGATCTTTTACATTTCCCCAGATATTTACTTAGTTTTATATTGTATCACTTGGTTATTTTGACATCACAGTAATCTTTAAAACAAAAGTCTATCCTTTGAACACAACTTTACCTAAAGTCTAGCCATCCTAACATAGAATTGGGGAAGAGACAGAGATTTATCTCAGGTAAGGTGGGGTTCTTGGCAAATAACACAATACATCATTACATCTGAAATTATCACTAACTGAAAAGAGAAAACTAAGATATCTTAATCTTTTTATAGTGGAAAATTTCTAAAACGACAGAATCCTTCAATGTTTCATATTGTTAACCTTTAAACAAATTAGGCTCTCCTTATTGCTTTCCAAAAATGCATTTAAATTTGTGTCCTGGTGTGGAGAGTAACACAAAATTTTATACATATCACTTTCTGGATGACAGGTTTATTTTTATCCAACAACAAAATAGAAAATGACATAAGTAAGTCTCCAAGCCATAAATTTGTTATTTCTATACAAGTCTGAAATAACTTACCACTACAGGCAACTTTAGGTTAGAGAACATCAGCTTGGTAAAGTACTCTAAAAAAGTCTTGTATACTTGGAGGACATCAGTATATCTAATATACAAAAAAGCTAGTAACAGCATCAGAATTACATTGATGTTCTTGTATTTGCCAAGTTTAACTTTTAAAGAAAATTTGGAATATGTAGTGTAACAACCCAAAATATCACTTTTCTGTTTAACTATAGTTATACAAACCTTAATTTCTTTAAGACTAGTTCCCCTAAATAACAAAAACTAAGAGACATAAGAAATTATCTTGATAGATAAGAGCAGATTAATGGTTTAAGAAACTCTTGTTACATCAACATATAGAGAATTTAATTTTGGTTTAATCACTACATTAATATTTGGCCCTAGGAAAGACCCTTAAATAACTCCAACTGATGGTGCAAATTATAGCCAACTTAATCATAAACTTTTTAAAATTTATCCTCCACAAACCCTGTGCAACTTACCTAGATGCTTTATAACCTTTTACTTTACTATACAAAATACTTTTTCAAAAACTATTTTTAAAAAGATTTTATATTTAAAACATATTTTCATGCCTATAATTTTATACCTTTCCTAGTTACTGATGCTTTAAATTTATATTCTGAAACAATCCTTATGAAACTTTTAAATTTAGACAAATTATTCCATTTTAATAGGATGAAATACTTTATGATCCTTTTCCAGTACTTTAACTGAAACACAGTTGAAATTTTTTGTATTCTCTGTGTGTAGAACTCTATCTGTTAGAATTTGAACTCCAAGCAACCTTGCTTTAGTTGCAAAAACAAAGCAATCCCAAACTCTTTTTATCCTTTTGCCAGTTTCTAAAACACACTAATATACTGAAAAATATATTTTATTTTGGAATTTAAGAAGTCTGGTGTACTTGAATTTATATTTAGCAGTTGAGGTATTAACATTTTAACTTTGTAATTTAATCAAAAGTCTCCTCTAACAAATACATTTATGAAGACTAATCCCATTTATGTTCCATTTAATTTACCTATTTTTCTTTTGTTGCCAGTGAGGGGTTTTTTTTTCTAATAATTTATAGCATGACAGTAGAATGCACTTTGACATATCATACATGAATGGAGTATAACTTCTCATTCTTCTGGTTGTACATGAAATAGGATCACACTCATCATGTAGTAATATATGCACATAGGGTAATAATGTCTAATTATTCTACAATCCTTCCTAAACCCATACCCTCTCCCCTCCCTTCACTCCCCTCTACCTAATCCAAAATAACTATAAAATCAAGAATCAATAAGTGGGATGGATTCAAACTAAAATGCTTCTTCTCTGTAAAGAAAACAATCACTAGCATGAAAAGAGAATCTATAGAATGGGAGAAAAATCTTTCCCACATGCACCTCAGATAGAGCATTAATCTCCAGGATATATAAAGAACTCAAAGAACTCAACACTAAAAGCTCCCCAAAAAACTAATCATTAAATGGGCTAACAGACACTTCATTGAAGAAGAAACACAATCAACCAACAAATATATTTAAAAATGTTCAACATCTCTAGCAATTAGAGAAATGCAAACCAAAACCAAAACTTCTCTAAGATTTCATCTCACTCAAGTCAGAATGGCAATTATCAAGAATACATAAACAATAAATATTGGCGAGAATGTGGGGAAAAGGTACACTCCTACATTGCTGTTGGGACTGCGAATTGGTGCAACCATAATGGAAAGCAGTTATGGAGATTCCTCAGAAAAATTGGAATGGTACCATTTGACCTTGCTATCCCACTCCTCAGTTTATACCCAAAGGACTTAAAATCAGCATATCACAGTTATACAGCCACATCAATATTTATAGCAGCTCAACTCACAATAGCTAAACTATGGAACCAACCTAGGTGTGTTTCATAGATGAATGGATAAAAAAATGTGGTATATATACACAATGGAATATTATTCAGCCTTAAATAAAAATGAAATAATGGCATTTGCTAGTAAATGGATGGAACTGGAGAATATTATACTAAACAAAATAAGCCAATCCCCAAAAAGCAAAGGTCAAATATTTTCTCTAAAATGCAAATGATAATTCACAATAGGAGGGGGGCTAGGGAAAAATAGAATTAATTTACCTACTTTTAACTGTTAACTTTAGATTATCCATGAAAAATAAGATATCAGACAAGTGTAGTTAATAGTAAACACACCTTTTTTCTGTTAAAGAAAAATCCTGGAAGCAATGGACCATATACACTTTAAATATTTTATAGAGACCAACATTCTATTAATTGCCTGACTGCCTAGAAATTTGTGTGGGTTAATAATTTTAAAGGCATCTTTACTTTTATTCATTTAACCAATATAAGTTGAACTGTTTTCTTAGATGTTTAAGTCATGAAAACTAAAAAGCATTTGAATCCTTTCCTTTTTTATGAGTGCTCATTTATCTATATGCCAATTCTGGTACCACGTAAATGCTGCACAGGCAAACACATATGTGGACAGAACATACAAAACACAGGTATGCACATGTATACAAAAAATTAACAGAAAAATATTTTATAGCTTTTTGCCGTGTATGGCTTCCAAAGATAGGAGAAAAAAACTGTCAAATTTAGCCCTTTAGACAGTAAGATAGAGCCTGTGAAGTTAGGAACTTTAGAAATAGAGTCTTGTTAGTCATGGTGGATGCAGAAGTTAAGAGTTCAGCTGGCATTCCTTCTTCATGGAGGAAAATTTTTCCCACCATTACCACTGTTTTTTTTTTTCCCTGCTTAGGACTCTTTAAAGGAACAGATTTCTCTTCTGTGTGTGTGTGTGTGTGTGTGTGTGTGTGTGTGTGTGTGTGTGTGTATTTGAGTTAACCATTGAACAACTGGCCTGTGAATAAAGACAGAAGAAAAACAGAGGGCATAAACTTCAGTTATAAATTGAGCTCAGAAAAGGCAGACTGAAAGAATAGCATGGCCAAAACTCCTCTAGGAAAGAGCATCCATAGCATCTTCATCAAACCAGAATTCACTTTTGGATTAGATTAGAGTCTGTCCATATATTGAAAGAATGTGAGCACCCATGAAATATGTCCCATAGCAACCTGGATTTAAAAATGATACTTTTTTCTTCTGACCTAAATTGGTTTGGGCATTTGCCTATAAAGCATACATAGCAGGGTCCTCATGGTGCTTCCCAGACAGAGTATATGGGGTTAAAACTGGCAGTTCCATTCTTTTCCAAACAGTGTTTACAAAGCCACTACCTAGTACCTTAGAATTGCAGTTTCATCTGGCACAATTGAGACTACTCTGGCATGCTCTGGGAATTGTTCAGGTTCCCCTTTTGCCTTTTACAGGCAGGTCAACCTCTTGAACCTAGTTCCTACCTGTCCAATCAGCAGTACTTTCTGGCCTGGTTCCTATGGCCCCACTGGGTTCCTTTG
>JAJEJO010053293.1:117105-159370 GCA_020662805.1 Glaucomys volans | reverse complement strand
TTTCAAGATTGCTTGCTCTATTTCTATGAGGTCCATCATTGGGATTTTAATTGGAATTGCATTGAATTTGTATAGCATTTTTGGAAGTATGGCCATTTTGACGATATTAATTCTGCCTATCCAAGAACATGGGACATCTTTCCATCTCTTCAGATGCTCCTTAACTTCTTTCTTTAGTGTTCTGTAGTTCTCATTGCAGAGGTCTTTCACTTCTTTTGTTAGAATTATTCCCAAGTATTATATTTTTTTGAGGTTAATGTGAATGGGGTAGTTTTCCTAATTTCTCTCTCAGAGGATGCATCACTTATGAAAAAAATGCATTAGATTTATGAGCATTAATTTTATATCCTGGTACTTTACTGAATTCATGTATGAGTTCCAGAAGTTTTCTGATGGAATTCTTAGGGTCTTCTAAATATAGAATCATGTCATCAGCAAATAGGGAGAGTTTGATCTCTTCTTTTCCTATCGTATTCCTCTAATTTTTTTGATCTTTCTAATTGCTCTGGCTAGAGTTTCAAGAACGATGTTGAATAGTAGTGACGAAAGAGGGCATCGCTGCCTTGTTCCCGTTCTCAGGGGGAATGCTTTCATTTTTTCTCCATTTAGAATGATGTTAGCTGTGGGCTTAGCATAGATACCCTTTACAATATTAAGGAATGTCCCCACTATCCCTATTTTTTCTAGGGTTTGGAGCATGAAGGTGAGCTGTATTTTCTCAAATGCTTTCTCTGCATCTATTGAAATAATCAAGTGGTTCTTGACTCTATGTCTGTTGATGTGGTGAATTACATTGATTGATTTCCTGATGTTGAAACAGCCTTGCATCGCTGGGATGAAGCCCACTTGATCATGGTGCATTATCTTTTTAATATGCTTTTGTACGCGATTTGCTAAAATTTTTTAAGAATTTTTGCATCTATTTTCATTAGAGATATGGGTCTGACGTTTTCTTTCCTTGATGTGTCCTTCTCTGGTTTTGGTATCAGGGTGATATTAGCTTCATAGAATGAGTTTGGAAGGGTTCCCTCCTCCTCTATTTCATGAAATACTTTGAGGAGTATTGGAATGAGCTCTTCTTTGAAGGTCTTGTAGAACTTGGCTGTGAATCCATCTAGTCCTGGACTTTTCTTTGTTGGTAGGCTTTTGATAACTTCCTCTATTTCATTGATTGAAATTGATCTATTTATGTTCTGTATGTCCTCCAGATTCAGTTTGGGTGACTTGTATGCCTCTAGGAACCTGCTGATGTATTCTAGGTTTTCTACTTTGATGGAGTATAAATTTTCAAAGTAGCTTCTTATTATGTTTTGTATTTCAATTGTGTCTGTTGTAATATTTCCATTTCCATCACGAATTTTAATAATTTGGAGTTTCTCTCCTTTTCTTCGCTAGCTTGGCTAAGGGTTTATCAAATTTGTTTATTTTTTCAAAGAACCAACTTTTTGTTTCGTCAATTCTTTGAATTGTTTCTTTTGTTTCAATTTCCTTGATTTCAGCTCTGATTTTGATTATTTCCTGTATTCTACTACTTATGGTGATGATCTGTTCCTCTTTTTCTAGGGCTTTGAGCTGTAATATGAGGTCATTGATTTGTTGACTTTTCATTCTTTTATTAAATGCACTCCTTGCAAAGGATTTTTCTCATAGCACTGCTTTCATATTATCCCAGAGATTTTGACATGTTGTATCTTTGTTGTCCTTGACCTCTAAGAATCTTTTAATTTCCCCCCTAATGTCTTTTGTTATCCATGTATCATTCAATAGCACATTATTTAATCTCCAGGTCTTGGAGAAGTTTCTGTTTCTAACTTTATCATTGATATCTAATTTCAATCCATTAGGATCTGATAGAATACAAGGTAAAATCTCTGTTTTTGTATTTGCTAAGAGTAGTTTTATGACATAACATATGGTCTATTTTAGAGAAGGAACCATGACCTGCTGAAAAGAAAGTGTATTCACTTTTTGGTGAATGGAATATTCTATGTATGTCTGTTAAGTCCAAATTAGTGATTGTGTCACTGAGTCCTATTGTTTCTTTGTTCAATTTTTGCTTGGAAGATATGTCCCATGGTGAGGGAGGAGTGTTAAAGTCTCCAAGTATTATTGTGTTCTGGTCTATTTGATTCCTGAAATTGAGAAAGATGTGATTGACATACATGGATGTATCATTGTTGGTGCATAAATATTTAGTTGTTATATCTTACTGATTTATGCTTCCTTTAAGAAGTATGAAATGTCCTTCTTTATCCCTTCTGACTAACTTTGGCTTGAAGTCTGATTTATCTGAAATGAGAATGGAAACCCCAGATTTTTTACTCAGTCCATGTGAATGGTATGTTTTTTCCCAACCTTTCATCTTTAGTTTGTGGGCATGATTTTCTATGAGGTGAGTCTCTTGAAGGCAGCATATTGTTTGGTCATTCTTTTTAATCCAGTCTGCCAGTCTATGTCTTTTGATTGATGAGTTTAGTCCATTTACATTCAGGGTTATTATTGAGATATGACTTATATTTCCTGTCCTTTTAGCTTTTTTGGGGTTTTTAGCTTAACTTTGTTTCTCCTTTTATTGACTCATTCTTTAGGGTAATTCCTCCCCATTATGAATGAGATTGTTATTTTTTGTTTCTTCCTCTTCGAATATTTTGTTGAGAATATTCTGTAGGGCAGGCTTTCTCTTTTTGAATTCTTTAAGCTTTTGTTTATCATGGAAGGATTTTATTTCATCATCAAATCTGAAGGTAAGTTTTGCTGGGTATAACATTCTTGTTTGGCGTCCATTTTCTTTCAGAGCTTGAAATATGTTGTTACAGGCCCTTCTTGCTTTTAGTATCTGGGCTGAGAAATCTGCTGATATCCGTATTGGTTTCCCCCTGTAGGTAATCTGACGCTTTTCTCTCGCAGCCTTTAAAATTCTTTCTTTGTTTTATATGTTAGGAATTTTCTTTAAAATGTGCCTTGGTGTGGATCTGTTGTAATTCTGTGCATTTGGTGTCCTGTAAGCTTCTTGTAATTGATTTTCCATCTCATTCATTATATTTGGGAATTTTTCTGATAATATTTCCTTGAATGGATTATTCATACCTTTGGTTTGTATCTCTGTGCCTTCCTCAATCTAAATAACTCTTAAATTTGTTCTTTTCATGATGTCCCATATTTCTTGGAGGTTTCGTTCATGATTCATAACCATCTTCTCTTTTTGTTTGACCTTGTCTTCAAGATTAAATATTTTTTCTTCATTTCTGAAGTTATGACTTCCAAGTGATCTATTCTGTTACTTATACTTTCTTTTGAGTTTTTAATTTGGTTGATTGTTTCCTTCATTTCCTTGTTTCCTTCAAGGATTTCTGTTTGTTTTTTTCTCAGAACTTCTATCTCTTTATTGAAATGATTTTTTGCTTCTTGCATTTGCTCTATTAGCTGATTATTCATAGCCTGGATCTGCTATCTCATCACATCATTCCCTTCTGGGATCATTTTAGTTATGAACATTCTGAACTCTTTTTCTGTTTTTCCTTCTACCATGCTGTTTTTGGGTTCTCTTGATATATCATCTCGGTTTGTTTGAGACACTTTCTTCCTGTTTTTTCTCATGTTGCTCATGTATCTTCCCCTCTAGTAATGCAAATCTGAGGGATTACAATTTCTCTGTGAAGACTTAAAGTGTCCCTGCAGATTTCCAGCAACTCACCTGTTGTTTGAGAGGTGCTTGATGAAGTGGTGACCCAAGAAATGTGCTGTCCCACCACCTCCAGGTTGCGTATGATCAATGCTTCTGGGCAGAGGCAGCCTAGTGCTGATAGACATTTAGATACAGCAAGGTGTTAGACTCTGGGCCAGGGTGTGGACCTGGGCACTAGACCAAGTTGGGGTGGTGTCACAGAACTGTGCTCCATGATGGAGACACTGGGCTTGAGAGCCCAGGCAGGCCTGAACTCCTCCTTGGGGGCTCAGGCGGGGGCAGGTGGTTGCTCTCTCCCAGGGACACTGTAAGATGGCGCCAAATGCCCTAAGCTCCCCGCTGGAGTCAGTGACCCCAGCGGCTCCTGGCCAGACCTCTCCAGAAGCCATGGAGCAGTGGCAAGGAATATCGGACATCAGCTCCAAGGACCCAGGTAGCCGGAGATGGTCGCTCTCTGCCAGGGAAGCTCAGCTCCGGGGTCCCAGACAGCTGGAGATGGTCAACCTCTGCCACATAAGCTGCAAAGTGGTGCCAAGTCGACCAATCACCCCTCCAGAGTCAGTGACCCCAGTGGCTCCCAGCCAGACCTCTCCAGAAGCCACAGCACAGTGGCTCAGAAGACCCGACCTCAGCTCCGAAGACCCAGGCAGCCGGAGATGGTCCCTCTCTGCCAGAGAAGTTGCTGGCTGGTGCCAGAGCCTGGCCAGTGCCTCTATAGCTGCTTCTGGGGACCCACACTCACTTGCTGGCTGGCGCAGGCCCATGTTGTTGACCATGGTTATTTTAAATAGGCTTTTTTGGATCAGTCCTGCACTAACTTCAGAATCAAATCATTCTCATTTCCTTGCTAAAAATCATAACAAACCATCCTTCACACATCCCTACACAGCATTTCTTAAGACATCCCTCCAAATGAACAAAAGTATGAAAAATTGCTTCATTAGTAATGTAGATCTCGAGTGGTACAGGTAAACCAGTCTTTGCATAGCCCTTGTACATGCTGAAGGATAGCAGTGAAAGTATACTTATGTTTTCATTGCCACTTCATACAAGTTTTAATAAATGATGTCTATAAACATGCAAAGCACAACAAACTGAGTACACCCAGGGCCACGTGCAGATGTGTTTTGTCTACATCTCTCAGTTTTCAGGTTGATAATGGGGTTGTCTGGGACAACGTTGATATGTAGAATCCCACTTCTTTTGTAGAGGCACTGCAGTGTGCCCTTTCTCCTCTGCAAGCACTAGTGGCAGTGATTTTGAATATCACTCCCTGCTGAATACAATAAGGAAGTTCCAGATATGTTCAAACTCATCTTCAAAAACAAAAAGTGCCAAGGAAACCATGTAAGGGTTGTCATAAGAGGAAAAAATTTCATCCCTGTCCCTTTAAGATAATAGGGAGTTATCGCCATTGTTAGAGCAGACAAATATCTGAGGCAACCATGGATATGTAGGGCAGGAGTAGAATTAGGTTTTTGTAGGAAGCATTACAAGCTCTGTTCTTGGGACCAAAGGAAATTGAAGGAAACTTTCACACCTGAACAGCTAGCCCTTTCCTTAGCAAACTATTCAACATTTTATCCTTCTTTCTCATTCCTTCTGGCCTTTCCCTTGAGGATATTTTAACCAGCTTGGCCAAATGCATACCCCAGTGAAGGTTCTTGACCTTGCTTTTCACCTCAGGTAAGTGGTGCTTGAAATAGGTGGATTTCCTTTGAACAAACTGTTTGCCTAATTTGGAAATATCTCAGTATCATGGGGAGGCACAGTGTGCAAATATGTGTAGGAAAAGTGAAGAGATGTTGGCTCACAGGATCTGTGAAACTATGGGTAAGATTGGCTCAGAGAGAAAAACATCCACATTCAGTTTTCAAACTTCCAGCTGATATGTTTGCAGGAATTTCTCTCAACATTCTTTGCACTCAGATTATTTGCAGAAAATTCAACCCATTGAAATCTCAAGCCTTCATATCTCCACACAATGCTGCTTCACAGGTTTTGATTGCACTCAAGAAATTCCCAACTTGTTTCCCTGTGCTCCTGGAACAAGTGAGCAAGAGAGGGCAGAGCTACAGAATGCCGAGGGGAAAGGGCTGGCATGCAGAAATCTGGCTTGGAAATTCATGAAATTTTCTGGCTTTTGACGGAGAATGCAGGGCTTCTCCAGGGCTTGCTGCTAGGACTTGTGCAGCTTGGGTTTCCAATAATTGACTAAAGGTGATGCTTGCTGTCCTGCACATAACACCTGAAGTCACCAAAATGCAATGTGACAGGACAATGACATCCAATTGCCGTGTCAACCTAAATCTCCTCATTTTGGTTCCTGCAGAGGAACCTTCACCAATGAACACATTTCCAGCTGTGCTGGGATGAAGGAAGAAGAGCAATGACACTCCCAAGTGTCCTTTATTGGCCACAAATGTAATCCTAACCTCTGAATACAGGAGAAGAGGAATCAGGGTGAGTGTAGAGGTTTATCCCCTTGGGCTTTGAGATATCCAACTTCCTCCAAGATAAGGGGCCATGTTGTACTGGACAGATTGCAAAAAATCCATGTCCATAAGGGGGAAATATGTTTTCTGGGTCTCAGAAGGCATTATGATTTCATGGAATGTGGACCACCTGCAGGGAATTGGGGGTAGTGGACCAGGGAGAAATGGGGGTTTGCACAAAGATACGTGGTCACCAAGGGTAAAACAGGATCCAGAGACATGGACCTATAATAATACTCCCACTTGTCTGGACACACTAGCTACATTGCTGATTTGGGAAATGGTCCTAGGGCATTTGCAGACCCACACAATGATTCCATTGATATTTCAGAGAAGAGGAGCATATAGGGTGGCTCAGTGGGTTAGGTGAATTTTGAAGCAGGAAACAACACACAGCTCACTTGCCAAGCCATATCTTTCCTTCAATGCCCTAACAGTGGACAGCTGGTCCCTGGGATTTAGGACTTTAAGTCCAAGTGAGAAGCCACTGAGATCCACAGTACATTGACTAGGGTGGTCATCATTAAACATTGAGGATAGAGGGTAGCATATTGCTGGTAATCTAGGAGAGACATTGCATTCTCACACCACCAACAAGGTTCCACCACATCTGCATTTTCTTACATTTAGGGTGAACTCAGAAATTGTTTATCTATTTATTTCCAAGGGGTCCTTCAATTCACCTTCTGATGCAGAAGCACTTTTAAATGTGTCTTCACTGAAGGAGTAATTCTCTTGAACTGACCATTGCCTGTCTTAACAAAGACGCTCTCTATATTTCCATGGACAGCTTAACCAGCAGATTGAAGATGTGGAATACAGGCCAGGGCCACACACCTGGATCAGTTACCCCCCAAAATGTGAAACTGAGGGTTGAAACTAGTGTGTGATAAGGGCAGGATGAACCTATTGTTTAAGGGCATCATAGGAAATTTGAACATACATTTGTCTGAAAGAGAAGAATGGTAGAAAGACTGAAAGACTGAAAGTGTCTGCTCATTGAGGAGTTGCAACACACTTGTTCCTTAAAGGGACACTGATAAATCTTCTCTCCTCATTACTCCCTAGATAATTTGATTGGCCTGCACCAAAGAAGCTGGCTGTATTGTTCTTAAAATTTGGCTATGTCTTGGGGTGTTATTTCTGCAAAGCATATAACATAATCAGGTCTTTACAGCATGCAGTCCTCTGCCTCAAAGTGTCTCTTGACATCAAGCCGATTCTCAACATTTACTCCTCTGTTCAATCGAGGGAGCACAAGATGGTTGGAAAATTATCAGATTTAATTGGAAGCCCATTATAAAAAAATGTATTCAGCAACCAACTGTGGTTCCAGGCAGAAACATGACCCCAGAGACCTGTGTTTGTAAAGAGGCAGTATTCTGTGAGATGAGACAACTCTCAGGAATGTAGAAGTTATCACAATCTTATTAATATTCTGGCAAGTACATTGAATGAGCAAGTTCTACAAGATGAAAATGCTCACAAGAGTCTAAAATTGATTCTTTTCCATTTTTGCATTTTGAAGTTCAGGTTTTCACATATTGGGAACTCATTTTTGCCTTTTAGCAAGAAATGATTTTCAAAATATAATCTGAATTTGGTTTATGGAGGAGATGCTTTCAGGGGTTCACAACTGTCTCTGTGCAAAAGAAGTGTACTTCTATGCCTCAAGGCTTCCCTACACAACCACAAAATCAACTTGAATACCGAGTGATGTAGACAAAACATAGTAATATGTGGCCCTTGATTTGCAAAGCTTTTTTTGCTATGCGTTTTTATAGACATCATTTTTGGAAGATTTGCATGCATTGGCTCACAATACATAAAATAACTTCTGCTACTATCACTCAGGAACCACAGGGGTTATGTATAGCCTGGTTTCCCTGTATCATTTAAAGTCCAGACTCATCCTGTCCTCAGCAGGAACTTGTTTCATCCCTCTGTTTCACATTCTTGGAGGATTTTGTGCCTAGTTTGGTGACACGATTCTCCAGTCACCATCTATGAGGGGGTCCTTGGAAATGTGCCCTAGGGCCATTTCTCAGACAGGTGATTGGCATTTCCAAAGAATTACAACTTAAGTGAAGACATATTTTGATGGTGCTTCTGCATAAGAGGGTGAGTGAAAGGTCCCATTGGAAAATCATAGCAAGACAATTTCTGATTGCACCCTAATAGTAAGACACCAACAGAGGTGGTGGAGGCTGGCTAGTGGAGTAAGCATAGAAAGTCTCTCCCGGATTGACAGCAGCTTGTTAGCACCCTTCATAAGTGTTTAGTGATTAATTCCCTCCTCTCCACAATTTGGAGCTCAGCAGCTCCTATCTTCTAACAAATTCTAAATCCCAGATTCCAGCTGTCTCCTCCTGGGGCATTCCTGGGAAGGGTGGTATCACAAGAGTGTTTGTGTGAAGTTTTTCAGTTCAAAATTTATGTGTTCCACCAAGTTGTCCAGCATGCTCCTCTGCTCTGAAATGACATCAGCGATCATTTTGAGTTTCTGCTATGGCCCTAGGACTGTTTCCCAACCCAGGAATGTACCAGATGAGAGCAGAGAAGAATGATGCCTTCCCAGAGCCACACCACTGAGGCCTGTGCTAGGCTTGGTGAATCACATATACTTGGGCACCCCCACATCTCTCCATAGTCTGCAACACCTTATGGGGGCACTATTGGTGGCAGTTGGGTCCCTTTTCCCAGGAAATCATGATTCCTTCTGCATCCAAGTGAGCAGAATGTCCAGTCACAGATATGGCTGGCTTGGCAGCCAATCATGCTTCAGCAGTGTCCCTTATCTTGGATGGAGTCACAACCCAGAGATTCCCCGCCCATCACATAGTCTGATTCCCCTTCTCCTGGGCTACGAGGTTAGGAGCATAAATATGCCAAAAAATACCACTGGGACTTGCCTGTTTCCTCTTTCCTATACAAAGCACAGCTGGAAAAGACCTGATCTTGAAAAGACCTGACCTCTGCAGTAGAAGAAAGATGAAGAAATTCCAGTTGCTATGGCAACCATGACACCATTGTGCGGTCATATGTCCTTTCTGTGCCTGCAGGATATATATGCAGCAGAGCAAGGATAACAGTCAAGATATTCATGGAAACACAAGTTTTCCAAGGCCTAGCAATAACCCTTGGGGAAAGAGAAAACCTGCATTCGCCTGAATGAGCCAGAAAATTCCACACCCTCCAAACCAAGCTCCAGCCTACCAGTCCCTTCTGCTGTGCGTACTGTGCCTCTACTCTTTTTGCTCTCATGTCCCAGGAACACAGGAAAACAAGTTAGGCATTTCTTGAGTGGTATCAAGACCAGGGTAGCAGCACCTTGTTGAGAAATGAAGGACTGATAGATCAATGGACAGAACTTTCAGCAAATAATCACTCTAATAATAATACTGAGAGTAATTACTGCACACATTGCTACTGAACATTTGAAAACTGAATGAGGACTAATTTTTCTCTGAGAAAATATTATTCATATATTCATAGATCCTGTGAGTCACCATGTCTTTCCATTCTCTATACATATTTTCAAAATGTGCTCCATGAAGTTGCTGAGACTTTTATTTAGAGAAAGAAATTAGCCCAGGAAATCCACCTTTCCTAAGCACCCCAATATGTAAGGTGAAATTGAGATTTATCACCTCCACTGGGATATGCATTTGGCCCCACTGCTTAGCATTTCCTCAAGGAAAGGCCTGGAAGGCATCAAAAGAATGAGACAGGTGTGAGCAGTTTGGGATTGTAATTTCTTGGTGTTCAGATGTGAGAAATTCCTTCATTTTCTTTTGGTCCCAAAGTTCAAATCATATAATGTTTTCTACAGATGCGTTCTTATCCTAGTACCACACAACTCACTGCTTCCCTCTGATAATTGTCTGCTCATTATGCATCTACAATACACTTGTTCCTTCAAGGGAGAGGGATAAATCTTTTTCTCCTCATTGCTCCCTAGATAATTTGATTTGACCTGCAGCAATGATGCTGGCTGTGCTGATCCCAAAAGTGATCTACAGAATTTGATAGAAATCATTTGGCTCTACCTTGGGGTGGATTTTCTGCAAGGCACATTACATGGTCAGGTCTTCAGAACATGCTATCCCCTCCATCAAAGAGCCTCTTGAAATCAAGCCAAATCTCCAGAGTTTCAACATTTCCTCCTCTGTTCAATCTTGTGAAAACAAGATGATTGGAGAAGTATCAGATTTAATTGGAAGCCCATTTTAAACAGGTATTCAGCAAGCAGCTGTGGTTCCAGCCAGAAATATTTTCCCAGAGCCCTGGATTTATAAAGAGTCAGTATTCCTAGGGATGAGACAACTTTCAGGAAAGCAGAAGTTATCATGGTCTTATTAATATGCTGGCAAGTACATTGAATGAGCAAGTTCTACAAGATGAAAATGCTCACCAAGGTCTAAAATTGATTCTTCTCCATTTTCATATTTTTAAATTCAGATTATCACATATTGGGAATTCATTCCTACTTTCAACAAGAAATGATATTCAAAATATATTCTGCATTATGGTGTGTGGAGGAGAGGCTTTCTGGAGTTGACTCCAGTCTCTCTGACACAGAATTGCACTTATACATCTCAATATTTCCCAAAACAATCACAATAACAACTTGAATACAGAGTGATGTATAGAAAATACTTTACATGTGGCCCTCAATTTACACAGCTTTTTGTGCTTTGCATATTTATAGATATCATTTTTCAAATACTTGTATGCATTGGCTCTGAGTACCTCAATTAAGTTCTGCTAATATCTCTCAGGAACCACAGGGGTTATGTATAGCCTGGTTTCCATGTATCATTCAATGTTCAAGCTCATCTTGTCCTCATCAGACACTTGTTTCATCCCTCAGTTTCACATTCTTGGAGGATCATTGTGCCAGGTTCTGTGATACAGTCCTCCAGTCTGCATCTATGTGCTGCTGGTTAAGGGGCATTGGAAACGTGCCAGAAGGCCTTTTCTCAGGCAATAAGCAGTTGCAAAGAATTACACCTTTTGTGAAGATACATTGGGATGGTGCTTCTGCATCAAAGGGTGAATGGATGGTCGCATTGGAAATTCAGAGCAAAACAATTTCTAATTGCACCTTAATAGTAAGGCAAAATCAGAGGTGATGGTATCTGGCAATATTATTAAGCATAGAATGTCTCTTCTCTATTACCAGCAGCATTCCCGCACCCATCTTAATGGATCAGTTCTTGGTTTCCTCATCTCAACATAGGGGAGCTCAGCAGCTCCTCTCTTGTTCTTATAAGTCCTAAATCCCAGATTCAAATTGTCTCCTGTTGGGGCATTCCTGGAAAGATGAGGCAGCACAGCAGAATTGGTGTGAAGTTTTCCAGTTCAAATTTTACCTATTGGAACAAGCTACCCAGCATGCTCCTATACTCTGAAATGTCATCAGCAATCATTGTGGGTCTTCTTCGGCCCTAGGCCTGTTTCCCCACACAGCAATGTACTGGATGAGTGCAGATCAGGATGAATATATTCCTAAAGCCACATCCCTGTGCTAGGCTTGGTGATGCATGCATCTTTGGTCACCCCACATTTTTTCCTGATCTTAAACACCTGTGGGGATCTATTACTGGCAGGTGGGTGTCTATTCCCAAGAAATCATTATTCGTGCTGGGTCCAATTGAGCACAGAGTCCCCTTGCAGACATGGATGGTTTCACAGCCAATCATGCTTCAGCAGGGTCCCTTATCTTGGATGGAGTCAGATGTCTTCAACCCAGATGATCCCTGCCCATCACACAGTCTGATTCCTCTTCTCCTGGGCTAAAAGGTTAGGATCACATTTCTGGTGAGCAAAAGACCCCTGGGACTCCCCTGCTTCCTTTTCCCTCTTCCCAGCCCAGCTGGTAAAGATCTTATCTTAAGTTTCCTCCACACTAGATAAAACATAAAGAGATTCCAGTTTCCATGGCAACATTTACAGCATTTTACTGTCAAATGTACTTTCTGTGACTGCAGGAGGTATATGCAGCAGAACAAGGATGACATTCAATATAGCCATGGAAACCCAAGTTGCCCAAGCCCTCGCATCAAACCCATGGAAAAGAAGTGAACGAGATAGAAAATTCCATGCCCTCCAAATCCAACTCTAAATCTGCAAGTCCCTTCCACTCTGCATTCTGTGGCACTACTCTTTCTTACTCTCATGTCCCAGGAGCACAGGGAAAGTTGCTAGGCATTTCTTGAGGTGGATTAAGACCAGGATAGCAACACATTGTGGAGATACAAGGGACAGAGTTCAATGGACAGGATTTTCAGCAAATAATCACACTGAAAAAAATGTTGAGTGGAATTACTGCACACATAATTACTGGACGTTTGAAAACAGGATGGGGATTATTCTCTCTCTGAGAAAATATTATTCATGGATTCATAGATCCTGTGAGTCACCATGAACTTCCCAATCTCTATACAAGTTCTCAGACTGTGCCCCATGAAGTTGCTGAGATATTATCTCATTTGGAGAAAGAGACTTAGCCCAGGAAATCCACCTTTGCCAACCACCCCAACAAGGGAGGTGAAATCAAGATTAAACACCTACTGTGGGATATGCATTTGGACTCACTGCTTACCATTTTCTCCAGGCAAAGGTTGGGAAGCATGAAAAGAATGAGACAGATGTGAACAGTATGGGATTGTAAGGGCTTGCTGTTCAGATGTGAAAGATTTCATCATTTTCTCTTGGACCTGAAGTTCAAATCACATAATGTTTCCTAAAAATGTGTTCATATTCTTCTACCACACAATTCCAAACTGCCCTTGAAAAATTGTCTGCTCATTTAGCAGCTACAACACACTTGTTCCTTTAAGGGATAGCATTAAATCTCTCTCATCATTATCCCCAAGATAATTTGATTTAATCTGCACCAAAGATGCTGGCTTGATTGTTCTCACAAGCAATCTACAGAATATCATAGAAATCATTTGGCTCTGCCTTGGTGTGGTTTTTCTGCAAAGCAGTTTACATAGTCAGGTCTTTAGAACATGCAGTCCTCTACCTCAATGAGACGCTTCAGATGAAGCCAAATTTCCAGAGCCTCAACATTTCCTCCTCTGTTCAATCAAGGGGAAAAAAAGAAGGTTGGAGAAAAATCAGATTTAATTGGTCACCCTTTATAAACACAGTATTCAGCAACCAGCTGTGTTTCCACCCAGAAATATTTCCTCAGAGACCTGGATTTTAAAAAGGCAGAATTCCTGGAGATGAGACTACTCTCAGAATGCTGAAGTTATCACATTTTTATTAATATGCTGGCATGTACATTGAATGAGCTAATTCTACAAGATGAAAATGCTCACCAGGGTCTAAAATTGATTCTTTTGCATTTTCACATTTTGGAGTTCAGATTATCACATATTGGGATTTCATTCTTGCCTTTCAGAAGAAATGACTTTCAAAATATAATCTGTAGTAGGGTTTGTGGAGGAGAGACTTGCTGCTGTTCATTCAAGATGCTCTGCAAAAGAAGTGGACTTCTACAGCTCAAGGTTTCCCAAAGCAACCACAATATCAATTTGAATACAGAGTGATATAGACAAAACACATTAACAAGTGGCACTCGATTTTCAAAACTTTTTGTTCTTTGCATTTTTATAGATATCATTTTTCTAAGATTTGTATGCATTGGCTCTGAATACAGAAATTAACTTCCACTGATATCACTCAGGAAGCCCAAGGGTTATGTATATTCTGGTTCCCCATATCATTCAAGGTCAAGGCTCATCTTGTCCACATCAGTCACTTGTATAATCCCTCAGTTTCACATTCTTTGAGATTCTTTTTGCCAGGTTCTGTGACACAGTCCTGCAGTTATCTTCTATGAGCTGCAGGTGAAGGGATCCTTGGAAAAGTGCCAGAGGGCCTTTTCACAGACAGGCAATAGGTACATCCAAAGAAGTACACCTTAAGTGAAGACACATTTTGAAAGTGCTTCTGCATCAAAGGGTGAGTGCAAGGTCCCATTGAAAAATCATAGCAAGACAATTTTTGATTGCACCTTAAGAGTAAGGAAACAGCAGAGGTGGTGTTGGTTGGGTAATGGAGAAAGCATAGAATGTCTCTCTTTGATTGCAGCAGCATCTTCACACCCTTCCTAGTAGATTAATGAATAATTCCCCACTCTAAACCTGGAGGAGCTCACCAGCTCCTCTCTTGTTCTTGAAAGTCCTAAATCCCAGATTCCAGTTGTCTTCTATTGGGGAATTCCTAGAAAGGTTTGGCATCACAGTAGTGATGGTGTGAAGATTTCCAGCTCAAAATTAACCTATCCCACCAAGCTGTCCAGCATGCTCCTCTGCTCTGAAATGTCATCAGTGATAATTGTGAGTTTATTCTACAGCCCTAGGCCTGATTCCCAGCCCAACAATGTACCAGGTGAGTGCAGATCAGGACAAGTGTCTTTCCAGAGCCATGCCCCTGAGGCCTGTGCTAGGCTTGGTGACTCACACATCCTTGGGCACCCCCACAACTCTCCCATTCCGATACACCTTTTGGCAAATTATTGCCTGCAGGTGGGTCCCAGTTCTCAGGAAATAATGATTCCTACTGCACCCAAGTGAGCACAAAGTTACCTCACAGGTATGTATGTTTTGTCAGCCAATCATGCTTCAGTAGGGTCCATTAATTTGGAAGGAGAAGATGTCTTCAACCATTAGGGTCCCCTCCCATCACACAGTCTAATTCCTCTTCTCCTGCTCTAAGAGGTTTGGATCATATTTTTGGCAAACAAAAGGCCCCTGGGACTTGCCAGTATCCTCTTCTCTCTTCCAAGCACAGCTGGAAAATATTTTTAGAAGCTTTATCCAGAGTAGTTAGAACATGACAAAATTGCAGTTGCCATGGCAAATGTGACTGCATGGCATGGCAGCCATTGTGCTGTCATAGGTCATTTGTGGGACTGCAGGAGTTTTGTGCAGTGGAGCTAGAATGACGGTCAAGATATTCAAGGAAACCCAGTTGCCCATAGCCTAGCAACGAGCTTGGGGGAAAGAAAAAATCTGCATTCTCCTGAATGAGTCAGAAAATTCCATGGTTTCCAAACCAAACTTTGGGCTACCAGTCCCTTCCTTTATGCATACTGTGGCTCTACTCTTTAGTGCTCTCATGTTCCAGGAGCACAGAAAAACAATGTAGTCATTTCTTGAATGGGATAATGACAAGGGTAGCAGCACGTTGTGGAGAAAAGATGGACTGACAGTTCAATGGTCAAGTCTTTCAGCGAATACTTGCACTACAAAAATGTTAAGATGAATTACTGCATATATTTCTACTGGACGTTTGAACACTAAATGGGTATTACTTTTTCTCTGAGGAAATATTACTCATGATTTCATAGATCCTTTGGATCATCACGTCTTCCCATTCTCTATACATATTTACAGATTGTGCTGCATGAAATTGCTGAGACATTCCATTATTTAGAGAAAGAGATTTAGCCCAAGAAATCCACCTTTTCCAAGCACCCCAGTATGTGAGGTGAAATCAAGGTTTAACACCACCACTGGGACATCCATTTGGCCACACTGTATAGCATTTTCTCTAGGAAAAGGCTGGGAGGCATGAAAAGAATGAGTCAGGTGTAAGCAGTTTGTACTTGTAAGGGTTTCGTGTTCAGATGTGAAGGATTACATCATTTTTTCTTGGTTCCAAAGATCAAATCATGTAATGTTTCCTACAAATGTTTTCTTATCCTATTACCACACTACTCCAAGCTTTCCTTGGGTAATTATCTGCCCATTTAGCAGCTACAACACACTTGTTCCTTAAAGGCACAAGGGTAAATCTTTGTTTCCTCCTTACTCCCTACTTTTCTTGTGACCTGCACCAAAGATCTTGGCTGTATTGATCTCAAAAGTGATTTGCAGTATTTGATAGAAATAATTTGGCTATGCCTTGGGGTGGTTTTTGTGCAGTGCATATTACATAGTCAGGTTTTCAGAACATGCAGTTCTCTACCTCAAAGAGCCTCTTCAGATCACAAGAAATCTCCAGAGTCTCAACATTTCCTCCTCTGTTCAATCAAGCGAACACAGGATGTTTGGAGAATTATCAGATTTAATTGGAAGCCTATTAAAAACACAGTATTAAGCAATCAGTTGTGGATCCAGGCAGAAATTTTTCCCCAAGACCTGGATTTCTAAAGAGGCAGTATTCCTGGAGATGAGACAATTCTCAGGAATTCACAAGTTATCATGATCTTATTAACATGCTTGCAAGTACATTAAATGAGCAAGTTCTACAAGATGAAAATGCTCACCAGGGGCTAAAATTGATTCTTTTCCATTTTCATATATTGAAGTTCAGATTATCACATATTGGGAATTTATTCTTACCTTTCAGCAAAACTAACATTCATAATAAAATCTGCAGGAGGTTTTGTGGAGGAGAGGCTTGCTGGGGTTTACTCCAGTCCTGTTGCAACAGACACGGACTTCTGCAATTCAACATTTCCCAAAACAACAACAATATCAACTTGAATAAAGACTGATGTAGATGAAACACAGTTACAAGTGTCCTTCGATTAACACAGCTTTCTGTGCTTTACATTCTTATAGATTTCAGTTTGCACAGACTTGCATGCATTTTTTTTATTTACTTATTGATTCATTGAACACAAATGGAGTACAGCTATTGTTTCACTGGTTGTACACAAAGTTGAGTCACACCATCTGTGCATTCATGGATGTACACAGGGCAATGGTATCTGTCACACATTCTGTTATTATTTTTATGCCCCATTTTCTCTGAATACATAAATTAACTTCCACTGATATCACTCAGGAACTACAGGGGTAATGTATTACCTGATTTCCCTGTGCCATTCAAAGTCCAGGCTCATCCTGTCCTCATCAGGCTCTTGTTTCATCCCTCAGTTTCACATTCTTGGAGATTCTTTGTGCCAGGCTCTGTGACACAGTCCTCCAGTCTGCATCTATGAGCTGCTGGAGAAGGGGTTCTTGGAAAAGTGCCAGTGGGCCTTTTCTCAGACAGGAAATAGGCTTTTCCCCAAAATTACACTTTCAATAAGGACACATTTTGGAGGTGCTTCTGCCTCAAAGGTGGAGTGAAAAGTCCCATTGGGAATTCATAGTAAAACATTTCTAATTGAAACTTAATATTAAGACAATAGCAGAGTTGGTGGTCGCTGACTAGTGGAATAAGCATAGAATATCTCTCCTTAAATGCCTGCAGATTGCTAGCCCCCTTCCTAATTGATTAGTGATTAGTTCCTTCCTCTCAACATTGGGGAGCTCAGCAACTCCTCTATTCTTACAAGTCCTAAATTCTAGATTCCAGCAGTCTCCTGTTGGGTCATTCCTGGAAATGTGTGGCATCACAACAGCATTGGTGTGACATTTTCCAGATCAAATTTCACCTAACCCACAAAGGTGACCATCATGCTCTTCTGCTCTGAAATATCATCAGCGACATTTGTGAGTTTATGGCATGGCCCTAGGACTGTTTCCCCACCCAGGAGTGTACCGAGTGAGTGCAGATCAGGATGAGTGTCTTCCCAGAGCCACGTCCCTGAAGCCTGTGCTAGCCTCACACATCCTCGGGCACCCCCACACATCTCCTGATCTGATACACCTGTTGGGGAACTATTGCCTACTGGTGGGCCCTTTTTTCCAGGAAATCATGATTTCTGTTGAGTCCAAATGAGCACAAAGGCCCCTCACAGACATGGATGGTTTGGCAATCTGTTCTGCTTCAGCAGGGTCCCTTATCTTAGATGGAGTCAGATGTCTTCAACCCAGAGGATCCCTGTCTACTACTCATCCTGATCCCATTTCTAATGGGCTGAGTTTATGATCCATTACTGGGGAACAAAACACACCTGAGACTCGACTGCTTCCTCTTCCCCCTTCCAAGCACAGATGTAAAAGGTATTTTCTTGAAGCTTCCTCTAAAGTAGATGGAACATGAGGAGATTCCTGCTGCCAAGAAAACCATGATGCCATTTTGCTGTCATATGTCCTTTCTGTGACTGCAGGAGATATGTGCAGAGGAGTTAGGATGACAGTCAAAATATTCATGGTATTCCAATTGCCAAAGGCCTAGCAACAATCCCTGGGCATAGAGAAAACTGGCATTCTCCTGATGGAGCCAGAAAATTCCATGCCCTCCAAACGAAAATTTACCCTAAGAGTCCCTTCCACTCTGCATACTGTGGTGTCACTCTTTATTGCTCTCATTTCCCAGGAGCACAGAAAAAAACTTAGGCATTTCTAGATTGGTGTAAAAAAATGGTAGCAACATGTTTTGGAGAAAGGATTGACTGACAGTTCAATGGAGAGGACTTTGAGCAAATAATCACACTAAAAATATTGAGAGGGATTACTGTACACATAGCTGCTGGATGTTTGAAAACTCAAGGGCATTATTTTTCTATGAGAAAATATTATTCATGGGTTCATAGATCCTCTGTGTCATCATGCCATCCCATACTCTATACATATTTACAGAATGTACTCCATGAAATTGCTGAGACATTCTGTGATTTAGAGAAAGAGACTTAGCCCAGGAAACGTACTTTTTCCAAGCTTCCCAATAGGAGAGGTGAAATCAAAATTTAACACCTCCACTGGTTTATGCATTTGGCCCCACTGCTTAGCACTTCCTCAAGGTAAAATCTGGGAGGCATGAAAAGGATAAGACAGGTGTGAGCAGATTGGGTTTGTTAGCGCTTGGTGTTCATATGTAAGAGATTCCATCATTTTCTCTTGGTCCCAAAGAACAAATCATGTAATGTTTCCTACTAATGCATTCTTATCCTACTACCACACAATGCAAGCTTCCATTACATAATTGTCTGCTCATTGAGCAGCTACAGTACACTTCTTCCTTGAAGGGACAGGGATAAATCTTTCCTCATTACTACCTACATAATTTGATTTGACCTTCACGAAAACTGCTGACTGGATTGATCTCAAAGTGATCTACAGTATTTGATAATAATAATTTGACTCTGTCTAGGGATGATTTTTCTCTTAAGCCTATAACATAGTCAGGTCTTCAGAACATGCAGTCCTCTACCATAAAGAGCCTCTTCAGATCAAGTCAAATCTCTAGAGTCTCAACATATCCTCCTCTGTTCAAATAAGTGTATACAAGATGGTTGGAGACATATCAGATTTAATTGGAAGCCCATTATAAACAGAGTATTCAGCAAGCAGTTGTGGTTCCATCCAAACATGTCTCACCCAAGACCTGGATTTATTAAGAGGCAGTATTCCTGGAGATGAAACAACACTCAGGAATTCAGAAATTACCAGTGTCTTATCAAAGGGCTGGCAGGTACATTGAATGAGCAGGTTCTACAAGATAAAAATGCTCACCAGGGTATAAAATGGATTCTTTTCCATTTTTGCATTTTGAAGTTCATATTATCACATGTTGGGATTTTGCTCTTGTCTTTCTGTAGGAAATGACATTCAAAATAAAATCTACAGCAGGATTTGTGGACGTGATGCTTTCTGGGGTTCACTCCAGTCTCTCTGCAAAAGAAGTGGACTTCTACAACTCAATGTTTCACAAAGCAGCAACAATATCAACTTGAATACAGAGTGATGGAGATAAAACACGGTTTCATCTGGCCCTCGATTTACACATTTTTGTGCTCTGCAATTTTGTAGACATCATTTTTCAAAGACTTGTATGTATTGTCTCTGAATACATGAATTAACTTCCATTGATATCACTCAGGAACCACATGGATTATGTATAGCCTAGTTTCCCTGTATCATTCAATGTCCAGGCTCATTCTGTCCTTATCAGGCACTTGTTTCATCCCTAAGCTTCACATTCATGGAGAATCCTTGTGGCAGATTCTGTGACACAGAACTCCAGTTTGCATATATGAGCTGCTGGTTACAGGGTCCTTGGAAATGTGCCACAGGGCCTTTCCTCAGACAGACGATAGGCACTTCCAAAGAATTACACCTTAAGTGAAGACAGATTTTTTTAGGGTGCTTCTTCAAAAAAGGGAGAGTATAAGATCCTTTTGGAAAATCATAGCAAAACAATTTCTGATTGCAAATTAATAGTAAGGCAACAGCAGAGTTGGTGGTGTCCAGCTAGTTGAATAAGCATAGAATGTATCTCCTCAATTGGGAATAGCTTGCTAGCACCCTTCCTAATTCATTAGTGATTAATTCCCTCCTATTGTCATTGGGGAGGTCAGAAGCTCATCTTACACATCCTAAATCCTAGATTCCAGCTGTCCCTGCTGGGGCATTCCTGGAAAGGTGTGGCATCACTGCAGAGTTAATATGAAGTTTTTCAGTTCAATATTCACCTATCCCACCAAGGTGTTGCACAGGCTTTTCTGCTCTGGATTGTCATCAGGGATCATTGTGGCTTTCTGCTATGGCCCTAGGCCTCATTCCCAACCCTGAAATGTACCGGGTGAGCATAGATCAGGACGAGTGACTTCCAAGAGCCATGACCAGGAGACCTATGCTAGGCTGGATGAATCATGCATCCTCAGGCACCACCCCATTTCTCCCTGGTCCACTACAACTTTGGGGAAACTATTGCCTTTAGGTGTGTCACTGTTAAATGGAAATCATGACTCCTGCTGGGTCCAAGTGAGCACAATCTTCCCTTGGAGATATGGATGGTTTGGAAGCCAATCTTGCTTCAGCAGGGTCCCTTATCTCAGATGGAGTCAGATGTTTTCAACTCAGAGGGTCTCTGCCCACTATACTGTATGATTCCTCTTATTCTCAGCTAAGAGTCTAGGGTCACATTTGTGGCCAACAAAAGGGCCCTGGGATTGGTCTGCTTCCTCTTCCCTCTTCTAAGCACAGCTGGAAAAGACCTTTTCTCAAAGGTTCCTCGGCACTAGATAGAACATGAGGATTTCTGTTGCCCAGGGAACCATGATGCCATTGTGCTGTCACATGTGCTTTCTGTGACTGCAGGATGTATGTGCAGCCAAGCTAAGATTGCAATCAAGATAT
This sequence comes from Glaucomys volans, assembly GCA_020662805.1. Classification (NCBI taxonomy): domain Eukaryota; kingdom Metazoa; phylum Chordata; class Mammalia; order Rodentia; family Sciuridae; genus Glaucomys; species Glaucomys volans. The sequence continues at coordinate 138,191 of JAJEJO010053293.1, read as the reverse complement.
GCATGGAAACCCAAGTTGCCAAAGGCCTAGGAACAAGCCTTGGGCAAAGAGAAAACCTGCATTCTCCTAAATGAGCCAGAAATTTCCACATCCTCCAGACCAAACTCTGGGATACGAGTCCCTTCCATTCTGCATACTGTGGCTCTACACTTTCCTGCTGTCATATCCCAGGAGCACAGAAAAACAAGTTAGGCATTTCAAGAAAATGGTAGCTGCACCTTGTGGAGAAATGTTGGACTGACAGTGAAATGGACAGGACTTTCAGCAAATAATTGCACTAAAAAGAAATTTGAAATGAAATACTGCACACATAGCTACTGGGCCTATGAGAATTGGATAGGGATTATTTTTTCTCTGAGAAAATATTATTCATGGTTTCCTATATCCTGTGAGTCGTCATGTCTTCCCATTCTCTAGACATATTTATAAACTGTGCCCCATGAAGATGCTGAGACATTCCCTTATTTAGAGAAAGGGAACTAGCCCAAGAAATCCACCTTTTCCAAGAACCCCAATGCATGAGGTGAAGTCAAGGTTTAACACTCCACTGGGATTTGCCTTTGGACTCACTCTTTAGCATTTCCTCAAGGAAAAGCCTGAGAGGCATGAAAAGAATGAGACAGGTGTGAGCAGTTTGGGATTTGAAGTGCTTTTTGTTTAGATGTGAAAGATTCCATCTTTTTCTCTTGTTCCCAAAGATCAAAACATGTAATGTTTCCTACAGTTGCATTCCTATTCTACTAACACACTACTCCATGCTTCCCTTGGATAATTGTCTCCTCATTGAGGAGATACAACACATTTGTTAATTCAAGGGACAAGGAAAAATCTTTCTCACCTCATTACCCTGTACATTTGATTTGACGTGCACCAAATGTGCTGGCAGGATTGGTCTCAAAAGGGATCCACAGAATTTGACAGAAATCACTTGACTGTGCCTTGGGGTGATTTTTCTGCAACATCTCTACCTCAAAGAGCCTCACCAAATCAAGACAAATCTCCAGAGTCTCAACATTTCCTCCTCTGTTCAATCATATGGGCACAAGATGGTTGGAGATGTATCAGATTTAATTATAAGGCCTTTATAAAAACAGTATTCAACAAGCAGCTGTGGTTTGAGCCAGAAAGAATTTCACAGAGCCCTGGATTTATTAAGAGGCAGAATTCCTGGATATGAGACAGCTGTCTGGAATGCAAAAGTTATCAAGGTCTTATAAATATGCTGGCAAGTACATTGAATGAGCAAGTTCTACAATATGGAATGGCTCACCAGTGTCAAGAATGGATTCTTTTCCATTTTCGAATTTTGAAGTTAAGATTATAACATACTGGAAAATCCCTCTTCCCTTTCAGCAGGAGATGACCTTCAATATATAATCTGCAGTAGGATTTGTGGAGGAAAGTCGTTCTGGTTTTCACTATAATCTCAGCAACAGATGTGGACTTCTACAACTCAACATTTTCCAAAACAACCAGAATATCAACTTGAACACAGAGTGATGTAGACAGAACACATTTTTGTGGCCCTTGATTGACACAGCTTTTTGTGCTTTGCCTTTTTGTAGACATAATTTTTCAATGACTTGTTTGCATTGGCTGTGAATACACTAACTTCCACTGATATGACTCAAGAACCACATGGGTTATGTATAACCTAGTTATGTATCACCTGTATCATTCAACATCCAGGCCCATCCTGTCCTCATCAGACACTTCTTTTATCCATCAGTTTCAAAGGTCCTTGGAGGACCTTTTGCCAGGTTCTGTGATACAGTCAGCATCTATGAGCTTCCTGTTAAGGGGACCTTGGAAATGCACCAGAGGGACTTTTTACAGACAGGAGACAGGGAGTTTCAAAGAATTGCACCTTAATTGAACACACATTGTGAATGTGCTTCTGCATCAAAGGGTGAGTGGAAGGTACCATTGTAAAATCATTGCAAAACAATTTCTGATTGCAATTTAATAGTAAGACAGCAGCAGAGTTGTTGGTGGCTGGCTAGTGGAGTAAGCATAGAATGTCTCTCCTCGATTGCAAGCAACTTGGTAGCACCCTTCCTAATTAGTGATCAATTCCCTCCTCTTGACCTGGGGAGCTCAGCATCTCCTCTCTTCCTCTTACAGGTCCTAAAATCTACATTCCAGCAGTCCCTGATGGGGAATTCTTGGAAAGCTGTGGCATCACCACAGAGGTAATATGAAGTTTTCCAGCTCAAAATTCGCCCATCCCACCAAGGTGCCCAGCATGATTTTCTGCTCTGAAATATCACCAACAATCATTATGGGTTTCTGCTATGGCCCTAGGCCTGTTTCCCAACCCAGCAATGTACCCAGTGAGTGCAGATCACAACAAGTGTCTTCCCAGAGTCACGCCCCTGAGGCTTATGCTAGTCTGGGTTGATCATGCTTCCTTGGGCACCACAACATTTCTCCCTGGTCTTCTACAACTGTTTGAGGACCATTGCTTGAAGGTATATCCCTGTTAACCAGAAATCATGATTCCTGTTGAGTCTAAGTAAGCACAAATTCCCCTCTCAGATATGGATGGTTTGGCAGCCAATCATGCTTCAGCAGGGTCCCTTATCTCTGATGGAGTCAGATGATTTCAACCCAGATGATCTCTGCCCACAACAATGTATGATTTTCTTCTTCTTGGCTAAGAGGTTAGGATCACATTTGTGGTCAACAAAAGACCCGTGGGATTCTCCTGCTTCCTCTTCCCTTTTCCAAACACAGCTGGAAAGAACTTTCCTTGGAGTTTCCAACACACTACATAGAACATGAAGAAATTCCTGTTACCAAGGTAACCGTGACACCATTGTGCTGTCATATGTCTTTTCTGTGACTGCAGGAGGTATGTGCAGTGGCACTAGGATGACAATTAAGATATGAATGGAAATCCAAGTTGCCAAAGGCCTAGGTATAAGCCCTGGGCAAAGAAAAAACCTGTATTATCCTGAATGAGCCAGAGAATTCCACAACCTCCAATCCAAATTCCAGGCTACAAATCCCTTCCACTGTGCATATTGTGGCACTACACTTTCTTGTTCTCATATCCCATAAGCACAGAAAAACAAGTTAGGCATTCCTTGAGTGGGATAAAGAAAATGGTAGCAATTTTGTGGAGAAATGATGGAGCGACAGTTAAATGAACAGATCTTACAGCAAATAATTGCACTAAAAAGAAAGTTGAGAGAAAATACTGCACACATAGCTACTGGGCCTATGAAAACTGAATAGGGATTAATTTTCTCTGAGAAAATATTATTCATGGGTTCATAGATCCTGTGAATCATCATGTCTTCCCATTTTCTATACATATTTACAGACTGCCCCATGAAGTTGCTGAGACATTCCCTTATTTAGAGAAAGGAAACTACCCCAGGAATGCACCTTTTCCAAGCACCCAAATATGTGAGGTTAAACAAGATTAAACATCTCCACTGTGATATGCATTCTGCCCCACTGCTTAGCATTTTCTCAAGGAAAAGCCTGGGAGGCATGAAAAGAATGAGACAGGTGTGAGCAGTTTGGGATTTTAAGTGCTTAGTGTTCAGTTGTGACAGTTTTCATCTTTTTCTTTTGGTCCAAAAGATCAAATCATGTAAAGTTTCCTGCAATTGCACTCTTATCCTACTATCACACAGATCCAGGCTTTTCTTGGATAAGTGTCTGCTCATTGAGCAGCTACACCACACTTGTTCTACAGGGACAGGGATAAATTATTCTCCCCTAATTACTCTCTACATTATTTGATTTGTACTGCACGATATGTGCTGGGTTTGTCTCAACAACTATCTATATAATTTGGTAGAAATCATATTGCTTTGCCTTGGGGAGACTTTTTTGCAAAGAATTTTACATAGTCAGGTCATCAGAACTTGCAGTCCTCTACCTAAATGAGCCTCCTCAGATCAAGCCAAATCTCCAGATTATCAACATTTCCTCCTCTGTTCAATCAAGTGAACACAAGATGATTGGAGAAGTATCAGATTTAATTTGAACCCCATTATGAACAGAGTATTCAGAAAGCAGCTGTGGTTCCAGCCAGAAATATTTCCCCAGAGACCTGGATTTCTAAAGAGGCTGCATTCCTGGAGATGGGAGGATATATTCCTGGAGATGAGACAACTCTGAGGAATGCAGAAGCTATCACAGTCTTATTAATATGCTGGCAAATACATTAAATGAGTAAGTTCCACAAGATGAAAATGCTCACCAGAGTGTAAAGTGGATTCTTTTCCATTTTTGCATTTTGAAGTTCACATTATCACATATTGGGAATGCATTCATGCATTTCAGCAAGAAATGATATTCAAAATGTAATCAGCAGTAGGGATTGTGGGAGGACACTTTCTGGAGTTCACTACAGTCTCTCTGGAAAAGAAGTGGACTTCTACAATTCAATATTTTCCAAAACACCACAATATCAACTTGAATACAGACTGATGTAGACACAACATATTTACACGTGGCCCTCGATTTACACAGCTTTTTGTGCTTTGAAGTTTTGTAGACATCATTTTTTAAAGACTTGTATGTATTGGCTCTGAATACATAAATTAATTTCCAAAGATGTCACTCAGGAGCATCAGGGTTTATGTATAGCCTGGTTACCCTGTACCACCCAAGGTCCAGGTCCTATCCTCCTCAGGCACGTGTTCCATCATTCAGTTTCACATTTTTGGAGAATCTTTGTGCCAGGTTCATGACACAGTCCTCCAGTCTCCATCTATGAGCTGTTGGTGAAGTGGTCCTTGGAAATGTGCCAGAGGGTCTTTCTCAGACAGGGGATAGGCACTTCCAAAGAATTACACCATAAGTGAAGACACTTTGTGAAGGTGCTTCTGCATCAAAAGGTGAGTGAAAGGACCCACTGGAAAATCATAGAAAGGCAATTTCTGATTGCACCTTAAGAGTAAGGCTACAGCAAAGGGGGAGGTGGCTGGCTAGTGGAGTAAGCCTAGAATGCCAGCAGCTTGCTAGCCCCCTTCATAATTGATTAATGATTAATTCTTTCCTCTCAACATTGGGGAGCTCAGCACCTCCTCTCTTCTTTTATCAATGTCTAAATCCCAGATTCCAACTTTCTCTTGTTGGGGCATTCTGAGAATTATGTGGTATCACAGCAGAGTTGGAAGTTTTCCAGTTCAGATTTCACCTATCCCACCAAGCTGCCCAGCAAGCTCCTGTACTCTGAAATATCATCAGCAATATTTGCGAGTTTTTCCCAACCCAGCAATGTACTAGGTGAGTGCATATCATGAGGAGTGTCTTCCCAGATCCATATCCCTGAGGCCTATATTAGGGTTGGTGACACAGGCTTCCTTGGGCACCCCTAAATCTCTCCATGGTCTGCTACACCTGTTGAGGATCTTTTGCTGGCAGGTGTGTGCATGTTTCCAGGAAATCATGATTCCTGCTGTGTCCAAGTAAGCACAAATTCCCATCACAGTCATGGATGGTTTGGCAGCCAATCATGCTTCAGCAGGGTCCCATACCTTGGATGAAATCAAATGTCAGCTACCCAGAGGATCGACACCCACCAGACCCTCTGATTCCTCTTCTCTTGGGATAAGAGTTTAGGATCACATTTCTGGCCAACAAAAGATCCCTGGGACTCGACTACTTCCTCTTCCCTTTTGCAAGCACCTTTTCTTGAAGTTTCCTAAGAGATAGAGAGAACACAGAGAGATTCCAGCTGCCATGCCAACCGTGATGCCATTGTGCTGTCATATGTCTTTTATGTGACTGCAGGAAGTATGCACAGTGGAGTTAGGATGACAGTCAAGATATTCATGTAAATTCAATTTGCCCATGGCCTAGAAACAAACCTGGGTGAATGAAACAACCTGCATTGTCCTGAATGAAGCAGAAAATTTCACACCCTCTAAACCAAATTCCAGCCTACCAGGCCCTTCCAATCTGCATACTGTGACTCTCTTCTTTCTTGTTCACACATCTCAGGAGCACAGGAAACAGGTTAGGCCTTTCTTGAGTGGGGTCAAAACCAGGGAAGCAAAACTTTGTGGAGAAAATTAGGTAGGACAGTTCAATGGACAGAACATTCAGCAAGTAATCAAACTAAAAAGAATGTTGAGAGGAATTGCTTCACACATAGCTAGCTACTGAACATTTGCAAACTCAATGGGGATGATTTTTTCTCTGAGAAAATGTTATTCAGAGGTTCATGGATCCCGTGATTCATCACGTCTTCCCATTCTCTATACATATTAACAGACTGTGACCTAAGAAGTTGCTGAGACATTCTCTTATTTAGAGAAGGAGACTTAGCCCAGCAAATTTACCATTTCCAAGCACCCCAATACGTGAGGTGAAGTCAAGATTTAACACCTTCACTGGTATTTGCATTTGGCCTCACTGCTCAGCATTTTCTCAAGGAAAAATCTGAGATGAATGAATGAAAAGAATGAGACAGGTGTGAGCATTTTGGGATTGTAAGGATTTAGTGTTAGTTTGTGAAAGATTCCATCATATTCTCTTGGTCTGAAAGATCAAATCATGTAATGTTTATTACAAATGTGTCCTCATCCTACAGGCACACAACTCAAAGCTTCCGTCAGATAAATGTCCGCACATTGAGTGGCTACAAAACACTAGTTCCTTAAAGGGACAGGAATAAATATTTCTCTCTGCAGTACTCCCTAAATCATTTGATTTTACCTGCACCAAAGATGCTAGCTGGATTTCCCAATAGTGAGCTAAAGAATTTAATAGATATTTGACTTTGCCTTGGGTGGTTTTTCCTCATAGCATATCCCATAGTCAGGTCTGCAGATCATGCAGTATTCTATCTTAATGAGGGTCTTTCAAATCATGCCAAACCTCCAGTGTCTCAACATGTCCTCCATTTGGGTTCAATCAAGTGAACATGGAGAGAACATGGAGAGATTCCAGTTGCCATGCCAACCGTGATGATGTTGTGCTGTCGTATGTCTTTTATGTGACTGCAGGAGGTATGCACAGTGGAGTTAGGATGACAGTCAAGATATTCATGGAAATCCAATTTGCCCATGGCCACTTGATTCACTTCAAACAAGTGAACCCAAATTTTTGGATGAGTATTGGATGTAATTGGAATCGCAATCTAAAGAGAATATTCAGTAAGACACTGTGATGTCAGCGAAAAGAGCTTCCCCATAGACCCAGATTTCTCAAGACACAGTTTTCCAGAAGATAAGACAACCCTCAGGAAAACAGAGATCATAAGGATTTCATTACCATGCTGGTAAGTGTACTAAATCAGCAAGTTATGCAAGTTGATAATGCTCAACAAGCTCTAAAATGGATTCTTTTCCATTGTTGCATTTTGAATTCAGATTATGATATATTGGGAATACATTCTTGCCTTTCAGCAAGAAAGGAAATTCAAAATGAAATCTGCAGTAGGGACTGTGGATGAGCGGCTTTGTGAATTTTGCTCCAGTCCCTTGACAAAATGAGTGGACTTCTACAACTCATCATTTACCAAAACAACTACAACATCAGCTTGAATACAGAGTGATGTAGATAAAACACATTCACACGTGGCTCTCAATTTACACAGCTTTTTGTGCTTTGTATTTTTATAGATATCATTTTTAAATGACTTGTATGCATTGGCTCTGAATACATAAATTAACATCTACTGATCTCAGCAAGGAATCACAGGGGTTATGTATAGCCTAGTTTCCCTGTACCATTCAACATCCAGGCTCATTATGTCTGCTCAGGCACTTGTTTCTTCCCTCAGTTTCACATTCTTGGAGAATCTTTGTTCCAGGTTCTTTGACAGTCCTCCAGTCCGCATCTATGAGTTGCTGGTGAAGTGGTCCTTGGAAATGTGCTAGAGGGCCTTTCTCAAACAGGTGATAGGCACTTCCAAAGAATTACCCCTTTCATGAGAACACATTTTGAAAGTGCTCTGTGTTAAATGGTGAGTGGAAGGTCCCACTGGAAAATAATAGAAAGACAATTTCTGAATGCACCTTAATAGCAAAGCTACAGCAGGGGTAGTGGTAGCCTTCTAGTGGAGTAAGCATAGAATGTCTCTCTTCAATTCCCAGCATCTTGCTAGTCCCCTTCCTAATTTATTAGTGATTAATTCCCTCCTCTTGATCTTGGGGAGCTCAGCACCTCCTCTGTTCTTACAAGTCTTAAAACCCAGATTCCTCCTGTCTCCTCTTGGGGCATTCCTGGAATGGTGTGGCATCACAGCAGAAATGTGAATTTTTCCAGTTCAGAACTACCCTATCCCACCAAGCTGCCCAGCATGCTCCTCTGCTCTGCAAAATCATCAGCAATCATTGAGAGTGTCTGCTATGGCAGTAGACCTCTTCCTCGATCCAGCACTGGAACCAGCGAGTGCAGATCTGGATGAGTGACTTCCCAGCACCACACACCTGAGGCTTGTGCAATGCCTGGTGATTCACACATCCTTGGGCACCAACACATCTCTCCCTGCTCTGCTATACCTCTTGGGCAACTATTGCCTCCAGTTAGGTCCATATTTCCAGGAAATCATGATTCCTGCTGCTTGCAATTGAGCACAAAATCCCCTCATGGTCATGGATGAATTGGCAGTGAATCATCCTTCAGCAGGGTCAGTTATCTTGAATGGAGTCAGATGTTTTCAACCCAGAAGATCCCCAACCACCACTCAGTCTGATTGCTCTTCTCCTGAGCTAAGATATCAGGATCACATTTGTGGAGACTGCTGGAACTCGCCTGCTTCCTCTTCCCTCTTCCAAGCACAGCTGGAAAAGAACTTTACTTGTAGTCTCCTCCACCGTAGAGAGAACATGAAGAGATTTCACATTCCATGGCAATCATGATGCCATTGTGCTGTCAAATGTCCTTCCTGTGACCGCAGGAGGTATGTGCAGCAGAGCTAGGGTGGCAGTCAAAATACACATGAAAACCCTAGCTGCCCAAGGCCTGGCAACAAACCCTGGTGAAAGAAAATACCTGCATTCTCCTGAATGAGCCAGAAAATTCCCACCCTCCAAACCATACTCTGTCCTACCAGTCCCTTCCACTCTGCATACTGTGGCTCTACTCTTTCTTTCTCTTTGTCCCAGGAGCACAGGGAAAGAAGTTAGGCATTTCTTGAATGGAATCAAGACCAGGGAAGCAACACATTGTGGAGATATGAAGGACTGACAGTTCAATGGACAGGTCTTGCAGCAAAAAATTACACTAAAAAGATTGTTGAGAGGAATTACTGCACACATAACTACTGGGCAGTTGGAAACTTAATGGGGATTAGTTTTGTTCTGAGAAAAGACAATTCATGGGTTCATAGATCCTCGGAGTCATTATATCCTCCCATTCTCTTTACATATTTACAGACTGTGTCACATGAAATTGCTGAGACATTTTCTTATTTAGAGAAAGATATTTATCCCTTGAAATCCACAATTACCAAGTACTCCAGTCCATGATGTGAAATCAAGTTTTGACACTACCACTGGGATATGCTTTTGGCCGTACTGCTTAGCATTTCCTCAAGGAAAAGGCTGGGGGGCATGAAAAGAATGAGACATCTGTGTGCAGTTTGGATTATAAGGGCTTGGTGTTCAGATGGGAAAGATTCCATCATTTACTCTTGGACCCAAAGATGAAATCCTGTATTGGTTATTACAAATGCCTTCTCATTCTACAACCACACAACTCCAAGCTTCCCTTGGATAAGTGTCTGCTCACTGAGCAGCTACAATACACTTGTTCCTTAGAGGGACAGAGATAAGTAATTCTCTCAGCATTAATCCTTAGATCATTTGATTTGACCTGAACCAAATATGTTGGTTACAGTTTTAAAAAATGTGATCAACAGATTTTTATAGAAATCATTTGGCTCTGCCTTGGGGTGTTTCTTTTGCAAACCATATTAAATAGTCAGGTCTTCAGAACATGCAGATCTCTACATGAAAGAGCCTCTTCAGATCAAGCCAAATCTCCAGCATCTCAACATTTCATCCTCTGTTCAATTAAGTGAACACAAGATGGTTGGAGAATTATCAGATTTAGCTGGAATCCCATTACTAACACAGTATTCAGGAAGCAGCTATGGGTCCAGCCATAAATGTTTCCTCAGAGAACTGGCCTTCTAAAAAGGCAGTATTCCTGGAGATGAGACAACTCTCACGAATGCAGAAGTTATCATGGTCTTACTAATATGATGGAAAGCATATTGAACTGACAATTTATACAACATGAAAATGCTCACCAGGATTCTTTTCCATTCTCACATTTTGAAGTTCAGATTATGACATATTGGGAATGCATTCTTGCCTTTCAGTAAGAAATGATATCCAACATGTAATCTGCAGTAGGGATTGTGGAGGAGAGGCATTCTGGAGTTCACTCCAGTCTCTTTGCAAAGGAGATAGAATTTTACAACTCAACGTTTCCCAATCACCACAGTATCAACTTGAATCAGAGTGATGTTGACAAGGCACATTTACATGTGGCCCTGGATTTACACAGCTTTTTGGGCTTTGGATTTTTAGAGACATCATTTTTCAAAGACTTGTATGCATTGACTCTGAGTACATAAATTAACATCCTCATATCACTCAGGAACCTCAGTGTTTATATATAGCCTGCTTTCCCTATATCACTCAAGGTTCAGGCTCATCCTGTCCTCCTCGGGCACTTGTTTCATCCCAGTTTCACATTCTTTGAGGATCTTTGTGCCAGGTTCTGTAAGAAATTCCTCCAGTCTCCATCTATGAGTTGCTGGGGAAGTGGTCCTTGGAAATGTGCCAGAGGGAATTTTCTCAGACAGGTGATAGGCACTTCCAAGGAATTACACCTTTGCAAAGACACATTGCAAAGGAACTTTTGCATCAAAAGATGAGTGGAAGATTCCTTTGGAACATCATAGCAAGACAATTTCTGATTGCACCTTAATACCAAGGCTACAGCAGAGGTGGTGGTGGCTGGCTTGTGGAGTAAGCCTAGAATATCTGTCTCTCCTTGATTGCCAGCTGCTTGCTAGCCCCCTTCCTAATTTGTTAGTGATCAGTTTTCTACTCTCAACATTGGGGAGCTCAGCAACTCCTCTCTCCTTTTTATAAGTCCTAAATCCCAGATTACAAATGTCTTTTGTTGGGCTATTCCAGGAATGGTGTGTCATCAGAGTGGAGTTGCTGTGATGTTTTCCAGTTTAGAATTCACCTATCCCACCAAGCTGCCCAGAATGCTCCTATGCTCTGAAATATCATCAGCAATATTGCGAGTTTTTCCCAACCCAGCAGTGTACCAGGTGAGTGCAGATGACGAGGACTCTTCCCAGATCCTTGCCGCTGAGGTCTGTGTTAGGGATGGTGATTCACACATCCTTGTGCACCCCCACATCTCTCCCTGGTCTGCTACACTTGTTGGGGATCCTTTACCTGCTGGTGGGTCCCTGCTCCCAGGAAATCATGATTCCTGCTGCATCCAAGTGAGCACAAAGTCCAGTCACAGACATGGATGGTTTGGCAGTCAATCATGCTTCAGCAGGGTCCCTTATCTTGGATGGAATCAAATGTCTTCTACCCAGTGGATCCCAGTCCCCCAGACCATCTGATTCCTCTTTTCTTGGGCTAAGAATTTAAAACCACATTGTGGGCCAAAAAACCAGACTCCTCTTTTCTCTTGCAAGCACAACTGGACAAAACTTTGTCTTGTTTTCTCTGCAATAGAAAGAACATGGAGAGATTCCAGTTGCCATGGCAACCATGACGCCATTGTGTTGTCATATGTCTTTTCTGTGACTGCATGAGGTTTGTGCATTTGAGGTAGGATGACAGTCAAGATATACTTGGATACCCATTTGCCCATAGCATAGTGACAAGCCTGGGTGAAAGAAAAATCCTGCATTCTCCTGAATGAGCCAGAAAACCACGCCCTCTAAACCTAATTCCAGCCTACCATTCCCTTACAATCTGCATTCTGTGGCTCTACTCTTTCTTGTTCACATGTCCCAGGACAGAGGGAAAAAAATTTACACATATTGTGATTGGGATCAAGACCAGGGTAGCAACACTTTTTGAAGCAACTTATGACAGACAGTTAAATACACAGAACATTCAGCAAATAATCACACTAAAAAGAATTTTGAGAAGTATTGCTGTACACCTAGCTCCTGGACATTTGTAAACTGAATGGGGATTATTTTTTCTCAGAGGAAATATTATTCAGTGTTTCAAAGATCCTGTGAGTCATCACATCTTCCCATTCTCTATTTATATTTACAGACTCCCCATGTAGCTGTTGAGACAATCTCTTACGTAGAGAAAGATTCTTAGCACAGGATATCTACCTTTTCCAAGAATGCCAATACTTGAGGGGAAGTCAAGATCTAACACTTCCACTTGGATTTGCATTTGGACTCACAGCTTAGAATTTCCTCAAGGAAAAGTCTGTAAGGGATGAAAATAATGATACAGGTGTGAGCAGTTTGGCATTGTTAGGACTTGGTGTTCAGTTGTGAAATAGTCCATCATTTTTTGTTGATCTGAAAGATCAAGTCATGTAATGTTTATTACAAATGTGTTCTCATCCTACTACCACACAATTCCAAGCTTCCCTTGGATCAGTGTCGGCAAATTGAGCTGTTGCAAAACACTTGTTCCTTAAAGGGACAGGGATAAATATTTCTCTCTGTATTACTCCCTAGATCATTTGATTGACCTGCACCAAAGATGTTGGCTGGATTTTTCACAAATGTGATCTACAGAATTTGATAGATATAATTTGGCTCTGCCTTGGGGTGGATTTTCTGCAAACCATATTACATAGTCAGGTCTTCAGAATTTGCAGTTCTCTACCTGAGAGAGCTTCTTCAGATCAAACTAAAACTCCAAAATCTCAATTTTTCCTGTTCTGTTCAATCAAGTGAAAAAAAGATGGCTGGGGAATTATCATATTTAATTGGAAGTCCATTATAAGCAAAGTATTCAGCAAGCAGCTGTGAGTCCAGTCAGAAATATTTCCCCAGTGACCTGAATTTCTAAAGTGGCATTATTCCTGGAGATGAGACATTTCTCAGGAATGCAGTAGTTATCAAGGTCTTATTAATATGCTGGCAAGTGCATTGAATCCCAGAAGAACAACAATATCAACTTGAATACAGAATGATGTAGACAAAACACATTTACACGTGGCCCTTAATTTACACATGTCCTCTCTGCTTTCCATTTTTATAGATATCATTTTTCAAAGAGTTGTATGCATTGGCTCTGAATCAATAAATTAACTTCTGCTGATATCACTAGAAGCCACAGTGGTTATTAATAGCCTAGTTTCCCTGTATCATTCAACATCCAGGCTCATCCTGTCCTCATCAGGCACTTGTTTCATCCCTCAGTTTCACATTCTTGGAAAATCTTTGTTCCAGGTTCTGTGACACATCCTCCAGTCTTCATCTATGAGCTGCTGGTGTGGTCCTTGAAATGTGCCAGAGAGCCTTTTCTCAGAGAGGTGGAGAGGCACTTCCAAAGATTTACACCTTTCATGAAGATATATTATGAAGTTGCTCTGTATTAAAGGGTGAGTGCAAGGTCCCACTGGAAAATCATAGCAAGACAAATTCTGATTGCACCTTAAAAGTAAGGCAACAGCAGAGGTAGTTGTGGCCTTCTAGTGGAGTAAGCATAGAATGTCTCTCCTCAATTCCCAGCAGTTTACTTGCCCCCTTCCTAATTAATTAGTGATTAATTCCCTCCTCTCTTTGTGGTGGATCTCAGCACCTCCTCTCTTGTTCTTACAAATCCTAAATTGCTAATTCCAACTGTCTCCTGTTTGGACAATCCTGGAAAGGTGTGGCATCACAGCAGCATTGATGTGAAGTTTATCAGTTCAAAATTCACCTATCCCACCAAGCTTCCCAGCAAGTCTCTCTGCTCTAAAATGTCATCAGTGATTATTGTGAGTTTCTGCTATGGCCCTAGACCTGTTTCCCATCTCACCAATGTTCCAGTGAATGCAGATCTGGAGGAGTGTCTTGCCAGACCCTTGCCCCTGAGGCTTGTGCTAATCTTGGTGACTCAGGCATTCCCAGGCACCCCCACATCTCTCTCTGGTCCGCTACACCTGGTGGGGATCTTTTGCCTGCAGATTTGTCCCTGTTCCCAGGAAATCATGGATTTCTGCTGTGTCCAAGGGAGTAAAAATTCCCTTAGGCGACATGGATGGCTTGAGAGCATATCATGCTTCAACAGCTTTCTTTACCTTGGATAGAGTCAGATGCTTCAACCCAGAGGATCCCCACTCACCACACAGTCTGATTCCTCCTCTCCTGGGCTGAGTTTAGAATCACATTTCAGGTAAACAAACGGCTCCTGGGGCTCACCTGCTTTCTCTTCCCTCTTTCAGGCACAGTTGGAAAAGACCTTTTCATGATGTTACTAAGCAGTAGATAGAAAAGGAAGAAATCCCAGCTGCCATGACAACCGTGACACCATTGTGATGTCATATGTCCTTTCTGTGACTGCAGGAGCAATGCGCAGTGGAACTTGGAAGACAGTCAAGATATTCATGGAAAGCAAAATTGCCCAAACCCTAGCAACAACCCAGGAGAGAGAAAAAATCTGGATTCTCCTGAATGAGTCAGAAAATTCCACATCCTCCAAACCAAACTCTGTCCTACCAGTCCCTTCCACTCTGCGTACTGCAGCTCTACTCTTTCTTGTTCTTATGTCCCAGGAGCACAGTGAAATAAGTTAGACATTTCTTGACTGGGATCAAGACCAGGGTAGCAACACTTTGTGGAGAAATGTAGGACTGACAGTTCAAAGGACAGGACATTCAGAAAATAATCACACTAAAAAGAATGTTGAGATAAATGGCTGCACATATAAGTATTGGATGTTTTGTAAACTGATTGGGGATTATTTTTTCTCTGAGGAATTATTTTTCATGGGTTCATAGATCCTGTGAGTCATCACATCATCCCATTCTCTATATATTTTTACAGACTCTGCCCCATGAAGTTACTGAGACATTCCCTTTCTCAGAGAAAGATACATATCCCAGGAAATCCAACTTCTTCAAGCACCCCAATTCCTGAGGTGAAGTCAAGATTTAACACCTCTGCTGGTGTTTGCATTTGGCCCCACTGCTTCGAATTTCCTCAAGAAAAAAATCCGGGATTCATGAAAAGAATGAGACACATGTGATCATTTTGGGATTGTAAGGGCTTGGTGTTCAGATGTGAAAATTTTCACCATTTTGTCTTGGTTCCAAGGATTCAATCATAATTTTTCCTACAAATGCATTTTTATCCTACTACCACACAATTCCAAGCATCCCTCAGAATATTGTCTGTTCATTGAGATGCTACAGCACACTTGTTCTTTAAAGGGTTGGTGATAAGGCTATCTCTCCTCATTACTCCCTAGATAGTTAGATTTGACCTGCACCCAGAGATGATGGCTGTATTATTCCCAAAAGCAATCTACAGAATTTGATGGACATAATTTGGCTCTACCTTTAGGTAATATCTCTGCAAAACTGATTTCAGTGTCAGGATTTCAGAACATGCAGTCCTCTACCTCAAAGAGCCTCTTCAGATCAAGCCATATCTCCAGAGTCTCAAAATTTTCTCCTCTGTTCAATCAAGTGAACACACGATGACTGGGAAGTATCAGATTTAATTGGTGCCAATTGTAAACACAGTATTCAGTAAGCAGCTGTGGTTTCCGCCTGAATTATTTCCCTAGAGCTGGATTTCTAAAGAGGCAGTACTCCTAGAAATGAGACTGCTCTCAGGAATGCAGAAGTTTTCTTGGTCTTATTAATATGCAGGCAAGTACATTGAATGAACAAGTTCTACAAGGTGAAAATTCTCATCAGTGCCTAAAATGGATTCTTTTCCATTTTCACATTTTGAAGTTGTGATTATCACATATTGGGAGTTCATTCTTTCCTTTCAGCAGGAGATGACTTACAAAATATATTCTGCAGTAGGGTTATGGAGGAAAGGCTTTCTGGGGTTCACTCCAGTCTCTATGAAAAGGAAGTGTACTTCTACATCTCAATGTTTCCCAAAACAACAAGAATATCAACTTGAATATATAGTGATATAGACAAAACACAATTATACATGGCCCTCGATTACCACAGGTTTTTGTGATTTGCAATTTTATATACATCATTTTTCAAGACTTGTATGCATTGGTTATGAATACAAAAATTAACTTCCATTGATATCACTCAGGAAGCACAGTGATTATATATAACCTGGCTTTCTTGTGTCATTCAACATCCATTTTCATCCTGTTTATATCAGGCACTTGTTTCATCCCTCAGTTCACCTTCTTGGAGGATCTTTGTGGCAGGTTCTGTGTCACAGTCATCCAGTCAGCATCTGTGAGGTGCTAGTGAAGGGGAACTTGGAAATGTGCCAGAGTGCCTTGTGTTGGATGGGGGATAGGCAGTTCCCAAGAATTAAACCTTATGTGAACACACATTGTGAAGATGCTTCTTTGTCAAAGGTTGAGTGGAAGGTCCCTCCAGAAAATCACTTTTTTCGGCATTCCTGGATATGTGTGGCATTACAGCAGAGATGGTGTGAGATTTTCCAGTTGAAGCTTCACGTATCGAACTCAACTGTCCTGCATTCTCCTCTGCTCTTAAACCCCATCAGCCATCATTGTGAGTGGCTGCTAAGGTTGTTTTTCAGTTTCCCTTCTCAGCAATGTGCCCTTTTAGTGCAGATGAGGACAAGTGTCTTCTAAGTTCCATGACCATGAGGCCTGTGCTAGACTTGGTGACTCACACACACTCAGGCACCCCTGCATCTCTCACTGGTCCACTACACCTGGTGGGTATCAGTTGCCTGCAGCTGGATCCCCATATCCAGAAAATCATGATACCTGCTGAGGCCAAGTGAGCACATTGCCCCATTGTGAACATGGGTTGTATGGCAGCATGTCAGGTTTCAGCAGGGTCCCTTTTCTTGTATTCACTCAGATGTCTCAAAGACAGAGGGGCTCCATTAACCACAAACTCTGCTTCCTATTCTTCTGGGCTAAGAGTTTATCATTGCTTTTGAGGCAATCACGAGATCCCTGAAACTTGCCTTCTTCCACTTCCATCCTACCAGCACAGCTTGGCAAGTCCTTTTTTGAACTTTCCTCCTCAGCATCCAGGATCTTAAGAGATTCTTGTTGCCGTGTCAACCATGATGCTATTGTGCTGTCATATGTTTATTCTGTGACTGCTGGCGGTATGTGCAGTGTAGCTAGGATGACAGCCAAGCCAACATGGAAACCCAAGTTGCCCAAGGCCCAGCAACAAGCCCTGGGGAAAGAGAAAACATGCATTCTCCTACATGGGAAAGAAAATTCCACTCCCTTCCAAACCAAACTCCATCATACAAGTCCCTTAACTCTATATATTGTAGATATCCTCTCACTTGCTAATATGTCCCAGGAGCAATGGTAAATGAGTTAGGCATTTCTTGAGTGGGATCAAAACCAGGGTAGTAGCACTTGGTGGAGAAATCAAGGACTGACAGTTCATAGGACAGGACTTTCTGCAAACAATTTTACTGCAAAAGTGTTGGGAGAAAATCCTGCCCACATAACTACCAGACTTTGAAAACTGAATGGGGATTATTTTCTCTCTGAGAAAATATTTTTCTTGGGTTCATAGAGTCAAAGCTGTGAGCCATCACCTTTTACAATTCCCTACACATATTTACAAACTGCTCCTCATGAAATTGCTGAGACATTACCTTATCAGAGAAGCAAATTATGCCCAAGAAATCCAACTTTTCTAAGCACCCACATAGCTGAGAGGAAAAGCAAGACTAACACCTCTACTGGGACATGTATTTGGAAACTCTGCTTGTGTTGCCTCAAAGCAAACTTTGGGAGGCCTGTAACGAATGAGAAAGGAGTGAGCAGTATGGGTTTGTACTGTCTTGGTGTTCAGGTGTGAAAGAATCCCTCAATTTTTTTGGTGCCAAACATCAGAGCACAAAATATTTTCTACAATTGCCTGATTCTCCAACTGCCATACACCTCCATGCTGCCCTCAGAAAATTGCTTGTTGAGCCTCTACAAAATCCTGGTACCTAAAATTGACAGTGATTAAACCTTTCTTTCCTCTTTACTCCCTAGACATTTGGATTTGACCTGCAACAAAGCATGCTGGTTAGATTTTTTCAAAAGTGATCTATGTAATTTGATAGAAATTATTTGACTCTACATTGGGGAGGATTTTCTGCAAAGCATATCATGTAATTATGTCTGCAAAACATGCAATCATTCACTTCAAGGAGACTTTTCAGACCATGACAACCCTCCAGTGTCTACATTACTTCCTCTGTCCAATCAAGTTAAAACAAAAATGTTGGGTAAGCATGCAATTTAATTGCAACACATGTGAAAGAGAGTATTCAGCAAGCATCTATGGACCCAGCCAAAAGTGCTTCCCCAAAGACCCGGATTGCTTTAGAGGCACTATTTCTGAAGATGAGACAAATTTCAGGAATAAAGAAGTTATCACCTTCCCATTAATTTGCTGGCAAGTGTATTGGATCAGCAAGTTCTACAAGAAGAAAAGGCTCACCAGGATCTAACAATGGTTCTTTTCTATTTTTCCGTTTTGAAATACAAGTTTAGCACATATTGTTTTCTCCTTGTTGCCTTTCAGCAAGAAATTACATTCAAAGTAACACCTGCACCAAGGTTTGAAAAGGAGAAAATTTCTGGGGCCCACAACACTCTCTCTGCAAAAGAAATGGACATCTACCCTTCACTGTATTTCAACAAAATCACAATATCAACTTGAAAACAGAGAGATGTAGTCAAAATCCAGCTGGATGTGGCTCTGAATTTACACAGACTTTGTGCTTTGCATTTTTATAGACATTATTTATTAAATACATGTATGAATTGGTGCTGAATACATGAATAAACTTCACTGATATCATTCAGTAGCCACAAGTTTATGTGAAATCTGGATTCTGTGTGTCATTTAAGGGCTAGGTTCATCCTGTGCAAATTAGACTCTTGTTTCACCCTCAGTTTCACGTTCTTGGAGGATGGTTGTGCCAGGGTCTGTGACACTGACCAGTAGTCTACATCTATCAGGTGCTGGTTAAGGTGTCTATAGGAAAGTGCCAGAGGTTCTTTTGTCAGACAGGCAATAGGCAAGTAAAAAGAATTACATCTTCATTGAAGACATATTGTAAAGGTGTTTCTCTATCAAAGGGTGAGTGGAAGGGTCACTTGGAAAATCATAAGAAGAAAATTTCTTAGTGCACCATGTATGTAAGGGAGCAGTCGAGATGGTGGGGCCTGGCCAGTGGAGTGAGTATAGAATGCCTCTCCTCGAATGCCAGCAACTTGCTCTCCTTATTCCTAATTGTTTAGTGATTAAGTTGCTCCTCTTCACATTTGGGAGCTCAGCAGCTCATCAATTCTACTGACAACTCCTAAATTCCAGGGTTCACCTGTCTCCTCTTTGGTCTTTCATCAAACAGTTTGACATCACACCAGAGTTAGTGTGATGTTTTCCACTTCAAACTTCACCTAAACCACCAAGATGCCCCGCATTATCCTCTGCTTTGAAATGTCATTGGCCAACATTTTGAGTGGCTGCTTAAGGCCTTCAAGAATTTTTTCAACCGAGCAAGGTACCAGGATTGTGCAGAAAAGAACCAGTGACTTTGTAGGGACAGACTCCTACAGCCTGTGCTAGGCTTGGTGAACCATGTGCCCTCGGGGAACCCCTGCATCTCTCCCTGGTCCTCTACACCCAGTGGGGACAAATTGCATGCAGTGGGGACCCATTCCCAGGAAATCCAGATGCCTCTACAGCCAAGTATGCACATCACTCCCTTGTAGACATGGACATAATTGCACCCTGACAGCGTCAGCAAGCTCCCATATCTTGGATAGAGTCACATGTCTCAAAGCCATCGGGCTCTGCCTGCAACAAATGCTGACTCTGCTTCTCCTGTCCTAAGAATTTAGGATCATATTTAAGGTAAACAACATGCCCCTGGGATTTGCCAGCTTCCTCTTCCACCAGCAGAGATGGGTGAGGCCATCATTTAAAGGTTCCTCCACAGCAACCAGCCCATGAATTGAACTGGTTGCCATGGCAACCATGATGCATTGTGCTTCATATGTCCTTTCCTGTACTGCAGGCCATATGTGCTCCAAAGCTAGGATGACAGCCATGCCATTTATGGAAACCCAAGTTGCACAAAGACAAGCACAAAACCATGGGGTGAGAGAAAACATTCTCCCACAAGATCCAGAAAATTCCATGCCCTGACCAACCAATCTCCCACATGCCAGCCCCTGCCACTCTGCATATTGTAGATATCTTCTCTTTTTCTCCCATTTCGCAGTACAAGAGGAAACAAGTTAGCAATTTCCTGAGTGTGATGAAAACCAAAGTAGCAGCATTATGCAGAAAAAGGAAGGAATGACTGTTCAATGGGCAGGATTCTCTCTCAAAACCCTCACTGCAAAGAGTGTAGAGAGGAATTCCTGCAAACATGACTATTGGATGGTTGTGAATTAAATGGTGATAATTTTTCTTTGAGCAAATATTTTTCATGAGTTCAGAGTTCCTGTGATCCATCACCTCTTCCCATTACTTATACATATTTACAGACTGCCTTGTGAAATTGGTGAGACATTCCATTATTCAGAGAAAAAGTTTATTCCCAGGAAATTCAGCTTTTACAAGCAAAACCACACCTGAGGTGAAAGCAAGATACATCATCACCACTGGAATATGCAGTTGTCCCAGTGGCTTAGAATTTCCTCATGGAAAGAACAGGAGAATTTCAAACAATGAGACAAGTGTGAGCAGTGTGGAATTGGAAGGAATTGGTGTTCAGGTGTGAAAGATTCCCTCAATTTCCTTTGTTCCCAATGATCAGAGAAAATAATATTTATTTATTTATTTATTTATTTATTTTTATTTATTTACTTATTGATTCATTGAACACAAAGGGAGTACAGCTATTGTTTCACTGGTTGTACACAAAGTAGACTCCCACCATCTGTGCATTCATGCATGTACACAGGGCAATGGTATCTGTCACACACTGTTATTAATTTTACCCC